>JAVTVY010022623.1:0-92100 GCA_036873755.1 Hanleya hanleyi | reverse complement strand
AGCCCTCCGGGGTGTGCGTCGTCGGTGTGTTGGACGTCGAATGACTCTTCGCTGTGTCCGGTATTGTCTTTTAAGGGCTTTGGCGATCAAGACGCTGCCGGCTTCTTTAGCCCGTCGTTTCAAGGCTTGTCGGGGTGCTGCGCCTCCTATCACATCACCAGCCACGCGCAATCCACTGCGTACCGCTTGTTTGCCTACCGCTTTTACACCCCGTGTCACCAAGGGTAAGAACGTTTTCACAATGCTGCCCAGTATGTTTCCCAATCCGTGACCTCGTTGCATGCGTGCACCGCTAAAGATGGGCAAGCCTCCCCCCGTTTGTTTCTTGTAGTAGTCGGCATAGCTGGGTGTATGACACTGGTAAGGCACGTACATTATACGAAGTGAGGAGAACGGGCTTGTCGGAAATGAAGTGTCAACACCACTTTTCCTCGTTCGAATGGCACCGGGCGTCCCGTGTCATCTCTTATATCTACCGTGATCGTGTTGATATCGGTATGTCGTACGGGCAGGTAGAGTATATGGTTGAAACTCTGGTTGACTTGATCGCCATACGACTTGCTAATGGGCACCACCCGTAACAGAGGTGTGTTCACATCACCCACAATATGGTTGTCCACTGCGTCCGAATAGACGTAGAGTGCGTACATGCCTACTTTCATATCCATCACATCGTCACCGTTGTCGGTGGTGGGCCCCGGGTACACTCTGTAAGGCAGACCTAACATTTGCTGTAGTGTAGGACTGAGTGTCACAGCCACGTTAGGGCTCAGCAGGATACAGGCCTTGTCGTTGTGTGGGTTGACAGTCAATATTATGTGATTCTTGAAAGGGTAGACTTGCAGGGGTTTTGATTTATTCGTGGCCTCCCGTAGAGACTTGTACTCCAACAAGGACAGCAGACCCTCTATCAACTTCTGGGGCGTATCGTATTGGCCTTCGGGGAGAATGAGTTTGGTGACTTTGCCTTCGTACGTCACTTCGTACCATACTTCTTGGTCTCGTACGTTGTACCACGAGTAAGGGTACTGAATATCTACCAGTCCACATTCCCACCGACCCGGTAAATGTAACGGTGGTGGTAATTGAGTGACATACTTGGCCAAGGTGTTGTCAGGAAACACATCGAGTGAACTATTACTGGGCAACGTCAGGTAAAACATGACGACTGAGTTGTTCTGGCTTCTGCACCGGGTTTTTATAGGGAGTCATCCTCCCTCTCCCTTAGTAAGGTACCCCTTAGTAAGGGTCCCAGTAAGGTCCCCAGGTCTTGGGCTGTTTACCTCGGCGTCGTGATGGTCGCTGTGACTTAGCTCTGGGCGAGATTTGCAGGGGATGACGTGGTAAAAGGGGTGACGAAGTAGGTGCCCGCCGTGAAGGTGTTTTGGACGGCGTCTCAGGTTGCCATTCACGTTCCCAGGTAGAGGAAAGTCGAGAGGGTGCTTGCTGCATCCACTTCCAGCGTTCACGATTTCCTACCAATTCTTGAGGAGTGTGTGTGTCTTTTAATCCCTGAGCAAAGGCTTCCCAGCCCGGTGAATTAGAGTGTTTGCGAGAACGTACCATATCGTTGATTAAATCGGTCATATGAGATCCCGGCACCACTTGGTTTCGAATCAGTAGTTTTCCTTCAGCGTTCCAACCCATATCGGCATTCTGTTTCACCCGGTCCAACAATAAACGCGCCTTGGTCTTGAAGACTTTAGGCACACTGGCCAACACTTCCTGTTCCAGCTGAGGTGAGGCCGAGGATGAGGATGACGGGGATGTGAGTGTAGGCGTTGTGGGCGTTGTGGGTAGTTGTGGTGTACTACTACTACTACTCCCTCTATATTGATCCATAAACGTCTGGTACCGGTTCAGCGTATGATGGTAGAGTTGAATTTTCTCGTGATCGGATAGTCGACGTTGGAGTATACTATTCATCTCTTCATCCAGAGACTGCAGTTGTTGCACTGTGGCAGGCACAGGATAGGGTGATTGCAAACTCTGTAACAGTCGAGGTTCCACCAGCATCATTTTTTTCGTATGTTCCATGCCGTTAGCGTCCCAAGATGGAGCCTAGTAACGGCCCCAGTACAGTAGCGGCTAAGGGTGCGAAGAGTGCGCCGAGAAATCCACCTCGCTGTAACACCTGTTTCTTTTTCTTCACACTACCCGTCTTCTTCACCAACGTTCGGAGACCCGCCTTGTGCCGTTGCAATTTTCCTTTCTGCAGAGGACTGAGCGGAACATTGCCTTTTAACACATTATGCGCTACTTCACACAAACACCGTACCAAGTCGGGATCCGCCCCGCGCACCAGGGCCCGGCCCACCTCCGGTGGCGCGCTGCGTAATACGCGGAGGGCCGGCGCGTGCTTGCGTACCCGTGCAGACATGATGAGTGACGGCTAGAGTGGATTGTCTTCTTCTTTTATTTGGGTGTGTACACCGTCTGTACCTCTCCGGGAAAAATGTGGGTACGCAATCGAAGGGATGAGGGAGTATCTTGTTTCAAGTCGATGAGTAGATACCCGTGAGCTGGTTGGGTAGCATCTTCAAATTACAACACATATAAGGGAAGTGGGAAGAGGTGCCGACATACTGACTGCGTCACATGACTTCACAGAATAGTCTTCTGGTTAACCTATTCTAAAGCACACACCAAGAATCTAACGATTCGTGATATGTGTTGTATCTCAGGTACGCTTTTATTGTACCTGTTCATGTGGCAACATGGATGATATGACCACACGGCCCCTAGCACCGGCATAAGCGGTACAAAGGCCGTGTTTTTAGGGTACATCTGTTGGGCCAGGTGCGTAATTTGGGAAGCGTCTCTGGGATTTTTGAATAACACCACATACTGAGCATTCAAACTAATGTTCCTGTGCTCTTTGTTCTTACTGAAGAGATTCTGCACGATGTAGATGATGCTCAACCGACGATGATGGCTTCCTTTGGTAAAGAGACGGGTGATTCGACTGTCCGTTTCCGTCATGAGATCGTCCACTACCACTAACGTGTCTTTGGGTGTATCCTCAGGGGGTAAGCCTTCCATTAAGGTGAGTCCCGGGACACGTGCCAGTTCCTCGTACGTGGGTTGCCAAGCTCGATAACACCACAGGATGCGAGCTAGAGGAGGTGAAATGAGGGCTGACCCGTGTTGGATGAGACGTTGAACGAAGTGTGTTTTTCCCGACCCTGTCGGTCCAGCGATGAGACACGTGAAAGGATGCTGCCACCGAGGATCCATAGTTTTTTTTTTTTATTTGGTGATTTGCGCTCGGCGTTCAGAGGCCCACCACCGTTCTCGTGGATCCCACCGGGGATCGTAGTCGAACGGATACCGTTGCCGTGGTAAACGTGATTCGTGCACTCTAAATGTGTTTAGCGACGTAGGAGTGGTGATGGAGGTGGTACTAGGTGGTGGTGGTGGTGGTGATGGACTGAAAGGATCGTCGCTTCTCAGGGGTAACGGAGGATCACGTGGCGTCGTAGTACGCAGCGTCGTAGTAGTAGCACGGGGCGTCGTAGGCGTGGATGGATGGATGTGACGGTCAGGTGATGTAGTGGATGGAGTAGACGGTGTGGTAGACGTGGGTGTCTGGGTTGATACGTGGCGGTACCTTGACGTCTTGGATGGCGTAGGCAGCGTCGTAGTGGTGGTGGTGGTGGTAGAAGTGGTGGATGACTGAGGTGGAATTGTGGGAGGCGTGGTGTTGAAACAGGATATCACGTACGCCAAATCGAAGAACACACCTCCAAATAACGTACCCAGAAGTACTACTACACACACTATAGTACCCACTTGTGCTTTTCGAGTTCGTAACAGTAAGGGTAGATGTGCACTATCCATGGTACAACCCTACACTGAAGGATGATGGTGATAGGGGTTAGAATTTATAGGCGTTTCATGTCACGGCCTGACACCCAGGAATTAAACGAACGGGGCCACCCTTGCCATTTGACGAAATGATAGGGGATGCCACGTCGACGTTCCGTTTTCAAAATCTTTTCCACCGTGTAGTAGTCTTTCGGTGTTTTCACTAGGGGTTGTAATTCTGCCTCGTAAAACGTGCCTTGCAGTGTTTCTCCTTGTAGATCTTCCAGTTGATAGACGTGTGGCTGTCGAGGTTTATGGCGAACGATGACAAAGTGCTCGTCACTCCAGTTGGGCAAGTAACTTTTCTCAAATTGGCCTTTCACTTTACTGATCCGTACCACATCTCCACGTTTGTAACGGGGTGCCGTGAGTGATGGTGGACTGGGTGAGTACAGCGTACCACGCACTTCATGTTCGTTGCGTTCTGTCACATCGCGGGGAGCTCGCTGGATACTGCGATGATAGGCTCGATTGTACCCTTGCACCAGTTGAGGTAGTACATCGATGTACCGTCGGGTGTTTTGGGCAGTAAAATACTTGTACATTCGTCCTTTGAAGGTACGATTGAATCGTTCCACCACAGAGGCTTTGGTCTCGTTGTACGTATGGAAGAAAAATACCTTCTGTTTCTTAAGAAAGGCTTGAAAGAGTCGGTTGAGAAATTCTGTACCTTCATCCGTTTGCAAATAAAGGGGTTTGCGTCCCGTCTTGAAAATCTGCTGGAACGCCCGTACTACATTCTCTCCTGTTTTGGTGCGAATGGGTAGTACCCAGGCATACTTGGATAAAATATCGATACAGGTCAATATGTACCGATGTCCATCATTGTGAGGTGCAAATCGACTCATATCCACTAAATCAGCTTGCCATTGCGCGTCTATGCCTCCTACGATCACTCGGTTACGGCGAAAATGTCGTCGGGCTGCTCGATGTAAACTATAAGTGTCTTGAGTTTTTAACCAGTCTCGAACTTCAGTTCGACTGATGCCTTGGGAATGGACAGCTCGAGCGAGCGCTCCCACAGCGCTATACGCGGCTGGACTGGTAGGGTTGTAATACAAATCGGTTAACACCTTGTTCACTGTAGATGCTGACCCCTTTTTTCCCTTTCGGGACCGCCTCATTACGGTCTTCTTACCCCTCATCGGGGTGCCTCTGGGTCCCCGTCATGTGTGTTCGCTTCATCAGGTGACACTGACACTCTAGCCTCTGTGCATTCTATAGATATAGTACTTTCGTCTTCCCCGGCTGTATCATCGGGTTCATGTTGTTTTTTTCATGGGGTTCAGCCAGCGCGTCCTCCATAGCACGAACCCACGCCAACTGGTCTGGTGATCGTTCGTCCGGTGTAAACAGCTGGTCCACAATAGGCACTACTTTCTCCAAGGCTGACCACAGAGAGGGGCCTAGGATGAAACTTCGCGTAGGGTCTTGGTAGCGGCCCAGGCGTACGAAGAGGGGAGGTACGGAATATACGTAGATGGCATTGTCTATGTGGATGAGGTCTCCATCGAACTCTCCGCTCAACACCCGTTTAAATTTAGTCCAGCCGTCACGCTGTAGCGTCACCGTATTCGATAGAGTCTCAGCGGGCGCCCAGCAAATAGCTCCACAGTCTTTCACCAGGGTGACTTTATCTTCATAGACGTGTAACCCCACCCCGGGTGTAAGGGGCAGAATGGCTCGTAGGTCGGCTGACATGCTTGCTCTAAATGTCGAACGGTGAATGACACACACTCTGTCTCACCCCTGGTATTTATAGTGTCAGGTACAGACATGAATCGTACTATTCTGTGAGAGGCTCCTGTGGAGAGAGTACTTCATCGACCACGGGGACTACTTGTTGCAAAGCCGTCCATAGATCAGGGTCCAGAGTAAAACCACCTCGCTTGAGACAGAGGAGTCGAGCAAAATAGGGACCACGGAAAATGTAGACATCGTCACACAGGTGAATGCTATCTCCGTCGAGGTCACCGCATAACACACGTTTCAAGGTAATCCAGCCTTCCGGGGATAAAGACACACGCGCGGGTTCAGACGTACACCAACATCGACTATCGTCATCGATGAGCTCCACGCGTTGGGGGTACAACAATAGGGTACAGCCCGGTGTAAGAGTACGCGTGGCTACAGAGTTGGCCTCAGGGTAGAGTACGTCGTGGACGTCGGTGATAATAGCTTTCAGCGCCTGCCATAATGCCGGCCGGAGTAGGATAGCGGTACCACCACACTGTTCTAACCGGGGAAAAAAAGAATCATCTCTACCACTTCGCAGGTAAACACCGACTCCCACGTGCATGAAATCCACTTCGGGCTCTTTTCCCTGTAACAACCGTGTCAATAGAGTCCAGCCTGGTAGGCTTAAACATAGCTTCACCTCTCGGGGATGTTCTTGGATGAGCTGCAGTTCATGATCATAGACGATGAGAATGACATCAGACGTGAGTTGGAAGAAAGCGAGCTCCGTTCCGTGCGCTGCCATAGTGGTGAATGACAAAACTACGTCCAGGCAAATGTGTATATATGGATTCTTGCTAATGACTCGTCAGTAAAAATTCGTATGGTACCCTGTTCTAGAAAAATAATTAAATTAAGATTACAATGCAATTTTGTAGGCGCGCGCTCCAAGATAAATATACTTCAGAACATTTTTGCGACGCTACATTTGCGTATCATTTGTGCCTGGACTGTAACAATTAAGAATTCGCGCACAGATGGAAGAGAAGACAACATTGAAATCGTCTCCAAAATGCTTTACCGGCCTATTGGTTATTAGCAGATGACCCCTTTCAAGCCGATAGACATTCCATTCTCAGTGCCTGTGACGGCCGCTAGATGGCGTCATCCACAGCGCACCAAAATGAATGGGAACTGTGCACGTTGGCCTTCTTGCAGTGAAACGAAGGCTATTTTTTCTATAGTTTTTATAGTTTTCTCTCGATAAACCAGTTACAATTTTCAGGGTAATATTATAAGGCTATGAGCAATATACTTGACGTATTTTTAGCCAGGAAAACCGATTTATTTTCAGTGTACCGGGTTTCCCACACTACCGTACTATAACGTTACGCGTGTAAAAATCGATAAAATTATTAAAAATAGCGGCTTAGTCTAGCGCTATCCTGCTAAATTTTTAAATGCTACACCATAAGTTGCCTCAGTTTCACTTGAAATAAAATTTATACGTGCACTGACATTTATTGGAAAAGAAACACAAGTTTAAAATTGAAAAAGAAACACAAATATTTTGTTCAGCGTAAATATACAGCCAACAGATAGAGCGATTTCGCTGAGGTCCGCGCTATTTCTATATAACCTAGCGGCCAGCTTGATGCGGGCCATTCCAAAACCTTTCACTGACATATGATCACCAGACGAAAAGAAGAAAAAAAATGAGTCAACGACTTATTGCTAAGATATCTACAACCAAGACCACGGGACGAAGAGGAGTGCGCCAGATATCCAGGCGCCAGAAGAAGGCTATGTTACAAGCCATCAAAGATTTCTGGCTGAATGAGTTAACCGGTTGGAGTGCGAGGCTGACTACCAACGAGGCCGAGACGGAAGGACAAGGGGGCGGTACAGCAGAGAATCTGCGGAAATTAATCAACGCTTCAAGAACCATCAGCGAGGAGGGGTGGTTAGAATTACTGAGGAATACAATGGAAGAGGAAATGCACCCTGCCTCTCCTCCACTGCTGGCCCCTCGTCCATCAGAGCCAGCACTCCAACCGGACGCTATACTACCACCAGTCCCGGAGAATTTTCCACTTCAAGATCTGCCCATCACCGACTTGCTACAAGCCACCAAGGACGAAGAACAGGAACAACAGACAATAGCGGCCGCTAATTTTTTAGAGGAAATGCCTATCAGTAGAAGCCCAGATGACGAAGATGATGATGAGGTTGTGTACAAATATACCTTAACACCGTATACTTACTTCTCGGTGAGCAACATGATGTAAGGGGGAGTAGACAAGAAAACTCCCCTCCTGAAGAAAACAGGGTGATCAAATTGAACCCTAACGGCCCTTATCAGGGCCAACCAATGCTATCGAAAGAGAGCTTCTAATAACTTGGCACAAATTTCAAAGCACAGGTCCCCACATTATCCCTCTTTATTCTATTAGCAAACTGCAACACCAAAAAACAACCCCTGCCCGATATTAACGGTCCTTGTCAGGACCAAACTCTCTCTTATAAACACAGGTTTTATTTTTGTTTTTTTCTCTCTCTCAGTAATTAATATTACAGCCCGAATCATAACGGACTGAAATTTATTTGAACCAGCACAGGGCCTGGAGACTAGAAAAGAGGGGAAAGGGGGAGAAGGGGGAGGGGAGGAGGGGGAAAGGGGAGGAGGGGGACATGTTTTTTTGTCGTTGGCGACCCTGTGCGACATGTTACTAATTTTTACAATTTTTTTTCTCTCTCTCAGTAATTAATATTACAGCCCGAATCATAACGGACTGAAATTTATTTGAACCAGGGGGTGAGAGGGAAAGGGGAAAAAAGGGGAGGAGGGGGACATTTGTCACTGTTGTTGTGGACCAGTAAAGGAATAAACATTACAGCCCGAATAATAACGGACTGAAATTTATTTGAACCAGCACAAAGGGGATTGGGATTAGAAAGAAGAGTATATGGGTGTGTGGGAGTTGATGTTATTTTTTTTATTTTGTGCTTTTGATAGAAAATTTTCTCTTTCGGAAAAGATGGGGTGGCCCTAAAAAGGACCGTAGGAAATATGTAAGCGATTACATCGTTGGGGGCTGTTGGAGTTGTCTTCTTCTCTCAGTACACACGGGACATGTCAAGGCTATGAATTCACACACTAGGGGTTTGTAAGCGTCCGCACACACTGGTATTTGGGCATGTTGATATATACAAGCCACACACAAGGCTTGATGCCCACAAGGGAAAATAGCGTATTTAGCAAAGTGGTTACAGCATTGCACGCAGTGTAAATAAGAGGCTGCTTGGCGTCCTGTGTTGGATGCCAGTGTTGTTGTTGATATTGCGGAAACGTAGTGGATGACGTCTTCGTTTTCTTTTTGGCTTATTTTTCTTGTATTCTCTCTTATTCTCTTTTTTCTTGCGTCTTTTCTTGCCTCTTGCCTATTTCTATTGCTTCTGGCGTCTTTTCTACCGCTTCTGGTGTCTTTTTTACCGCTTCTGGCGTCTTGCCTGTTTCTTCTGGCGTCTTTCCTGTTTTTTCTTGCGTCTTTCCTCTTTTTTGTTGAGTGTTTGCTTTTTTCGAATACTGTGGTTTTTAAGTCTTTCCTCTTCTCCTCATCTTCGCTTTCTCCTCCTTCTTCTGTTTGTGTGTCGGTTTCGGATTCGGTTTCAGTTTCTTCTGGTCCCGTTTCTTCTTGTCCCGTTTCTTCTTGTCCCGTTTCTTCTGCTTTTTCTTCTTTAGCTTGGGAGCTTTGTTGTTGTTTCAACATAGTTTCTATCACGCGGTCTATGTCGTCAAAACATTGGTATTCCACTGGGGTAACACACGATGTGGCTGCTGGCAAGTCACTAACATGCGGTGTGGCTGCTAGGAGGTCTATAAGAAGCGGTGTGGCTGCTGGAGGAGGAGGAGGGTGCCGGGGTTGAGGTGTAAATAAGTCTTCCATTATAGCATCCAACCATGGCTCGTGATGTACCATATTAATGATGTTGCCGAGCAGTTGTACTTCATTAACATCATTTATGATGAAGTCTGATGTGTCAATATCCATGATTTCAGCCAGGGATGACTCCATCACTGTGCACGTGTAGTAGACACTGGTATAATTGTAAATACTGCGCGCTATTTATAGTGTAAGGCGCGGACGTCAGTGAAATCGTTATATCTGTTTGGTGTACATTTACGCTGAACAAAATATTTGTGTTTCTTTTGCAATTTTAAACTTGTGTAATTTTGCAATAAATGCCAGTGCACGTATAAATTTTATTTCAAGTTGAACTGAGGCAACTCATGGTGTAGCATTTAAAAATTTAGCAGGGTAGCGATAGACTAAGCCGTTATTTTTAATAATTTTATCGATTTTTACACGCGTAACGTTATAGTACGGTAGTGTGAGTACAGCTATGGGGTGTGAAATGGGGAAAAAAAAATCCTAGTTTTTTTTCTTTTCGATAAACATGCTGCAGTGAACTCACATTTATTGCAAAAAAATGAGACCCCGTTTTAAAGTTGGAAAAATAAAACACAAATTTTTTTTAGCAGATACCACCATCTTGCACTCACTCACACCGGCCGCCATCTTAAACCCACCACCCACCCATCCACCACAGCCGCCATCTTAAACCCACCACCCACCCAGCCACCACCATCTTGCACTCACTCACACCGGCCGCCATCTTAAACCCACCACCCACCCATCCACCACAGCCGCCATCTTAAACCCACCACCCACCCATCCACCACCATCTTGCACTCACTCACACCGGCCACCATCTTAAACCCACCACCCACCCATCCACCACAGCCACCTAGACTATAAATAACGCGTAGTATCTTGTCATTTATTGACAACTACAATCATGGATACAAGACGAAGACTCTTCTCCCATCCGAGAGACCCTAGAGAACACAGAGAGGTGGTGGTTACGAGTAGAGATGAACATAACAATGGTGAAGTGGCAATAATTACAAGCTTTGAGCAGGTTATTGTCGATGAGACTATAATACGGCGAAGTGAAGAACAACTGCAAGAGCTGCGGAGGGAGGTAATGGAAGAAGATGCGGGATTGATAAGACAACGAAGTCAAGAACAAGACCAAGAAATGAGGAGGGTGGTGCTAGAAGAAGAGGAGGATCAGGATATAACTGATGGGGATATAAGTGATGAGGAAGAAGAACTCCCCTGGTTAAACAGTAACAGACCTCCAGCAAATACAACGGCTACTCAAACTCCGATTATAACCACGTTGGCTTGCGAAACCACGTCGGCTACCGCCGAAACAACAACAACACCACTACCATCACCATGCTCTTGGGCCGAGGTAACCCGCCTGAACGAACAGATTAATCACGAGACAAGACATTGATCAAATGGACGTTATGATTTTAAAACAAGAAGAAGCTCGACAGAAGGAACAAAGTAAATTAACCTGCAGTGTGTGTACAGCGGAAGAAAGCCTGTACGCCCTATTTCCGTGCGGACATTTATGCCTATGTGAAAAATGCTGGGTGACGCTAACATGTATAGGGGGTGTGTGCCACTGCGCTGAAACGAACGAACAGCATTTAAAGATCAAGTGTCCCGTGTGTAGGAAGCAGGTAGCCGGGGTAAAGAGAATTTACCGCTCCTAAAACAAGTGTCGTAACACTTTTACAAAAGGCTCTTTTCAGAGCCACCCCATCTTTCCGAAAGGGAAAACTTCTAACTGAAAAAGCACACAAAAAATTAACACCAGCTCCCTTCACCCTTTCCTCTATGAAAAAAAATTTTTTTAAATTTTTTTTTTTTTTTTTAACATTACAGCCCGAATAATAACGGACTGAAATTATTGAAACCAACATTACAGCCCGAATGATAACGGACTGAAATTATTGAAACCAGCACAGGGGCTTGGGACTAGAAAAGAGGGTGGGATGGGGTGGAGTGGGGTGGGGTGGGGTGGGGGTGAAATGTTTTTAAAAAATGAACACTAACAACCATTTTTTAATTTTCTTACTATTTTTTTATTAACACAAATAGAATGAACGTGTTCACCAGGGTATTGAATTTTAATACAATTATACGCTATGAAGGCGCTTAAATGCACAATGAACATAAAATGAACATAGTGTAGGATCTGAATGTTCCAATGCAATAAAACTTGAAAATGCTCAATATTTATACAACAAGACAATAGAATGAACGTGTTCAACTCTGAGTATTGAATTTTAATACAATTAACAGTAAAACAACTGTGAATTTTTAATACAATTATACGCTCTCAAGCCACTTCAATGAATGTGTAGGAATACGGTAAATGTTTTTCAACATCACACTTGTTCAATAGTTCTGCAACAAGACTTGTTTGAACTCATCATCGTCTTTCCGCCCCTGGTGCACGTAGATGTAGGTAGTAATCTCTTCACGTGGAATTTTGGGAGGGCAGGTAGCTTCCACTCTCAGGGCAATTTGCGCCTCGGTCACGGCCTGTAGTGCCTCAGTGATGAGTGCGTATGAGGGTACACTAGTGTCCACACACGTATGCTGGTTTATCGGGCTGTTATTTTCACAGCCTGCACATGCTTGGATACGCAAGTGTCGAATTTGAGGTCTGATCAGATCCAGGACTGAGTCGATGTACTTCTTATAAATATAGTGAGACACCTGGTAAGCCAGAGCTTGACGAATTGTAGCTGTGACACTCTGCAACTTCCGCCACGCCGTTAATTTCAAGGTGACACCCTCAGGAGAAGGAACACGCTCTTGCGTATCTAACCTCATTTTCCATTTACGGATATGCACCAGCAGCTGGTCGTTGAAATAGGCACAGCTGACAAAGATGTCGTCACCCACATAAAATTTCGCTTCGTCACTCCCCTGATCGCGAATAACCGCATCGATGGCGTAATCAAGGGTCTCCAGTTTTTGCCAGGTGTCTAAGTTCATGGCAATATGCCTACCGGGTCTGTCGTTAAAGCCCGCTGCGTTAAAATGCACTTCCTCGTCTTTGACACTCACAGTTAAATAGGCTGAGAGCTCCCAAATGTCCTTGTGGGCTGCCTGGTAGGCCTGTTGAATAATGTTATTGATATCCTGCACAGACATAGGAAGTTGCACCTCTTCTTTTTTCACAGGCTCAGGCACTTGCTGGAGTACTGGCTGAAGCACTGACTCAGGTATTTCTAAAGGTGTTAGTCGAGGTCGTTTGGATCGTGCAGCGCGTTTGGCAGGTACACCAGACGCTGGGTGCGTACGTTTGCTAACTGTACTCTCTTCGGTGGTATCCATGACTAAGATATCATCATCTTGTATAACGTCGGCTTCAAGTAGATCTGCTAGTTCTTCATTTCCCGTGATCTTCAACCCCGCCACGAAGGCTAGAAATGCATAGGGGGTAGAGCGCAGTACACCATCGATGAGGGCTGTGTTTTGTGCTGAAGTGGTTTTCTCAGCCATGATATCTTCGACACGCTGTTTCAGAAGTATGTTTTCCTGCATAAGGAAATCACATAATTCACCCACATGCTGCATCTCATCAATGAGACGAACACGGTACTTTCCAAGCCTCACTAAAAATGATGATGACGCCATGACTATGGGCTCAGGCTGATGAGCAACTGCTACGGTGTAAAAGTCTGATGAATTTGCACTGGTAAAAGTAAAAAAAGTAAAAGGTTCTACACAGCTCATACAAAACAGGCAAACAGGCTGGCTGGCTGGCTGGCTGGGTGGCTAGAGGTGAAGCAGGCAGGCAGGTAGGCAGACAGGCAGGCAGGCAGGCAGGCTGGTCAGGTCAGGTCAGATAAGTCAGAGTGCTCCACAGGGTAGTGCAATGAATACTGCTCTCCCCTAAAAATGACCTCCTTTTATACGTTTTTCTACAAGCCGCCATCTTAAACCCACCACCCACCCATCCAAAGCCGCCATCTTAAACCCACCCACCCATCCACCACAGCCGCCATCTTAAACCCACCACCCACCCATCCACCACAGCCGCCATCTTAAACCCACCACCCACCCATCCACCACAGCCGCCATCTTAAACCCACCACCCACCCATCCACCACAGCCGCCATCTTAAACCCACCACCCACCCATCTACCACAGCCGCCATCTTAAACCCACCACCCACCCATCCACCACAGCCGCCATCTTAAACCCACCACCCACCCATCCACCACAGCCGCCATCTTAAACCCACCACCCACCCATCCACCACCATCTTGCACTCACTCACACCGGCCGCCATCTTAAACCCACCACCCACCCATCCACCACAGCCGCCATCTTAAACCCACCACCCACCCATCCACCACAGCCGCCATCTTAAACCCACCACCCACCCATCCACCACAGCCGCCATCTTAAACCCACCACCCACCCATCCACCACACCCCATGTGACACAATACGCGCTTCTGATTGGCTGTCGCGTGACGTCACAGAGGTCATATGCAAATTTCTGAGGTCAATTGGCCTCATTTTACGCTTTGTATACTACTCACGCCCTAATTTGTTTTTCCGATGAATACATGGCAGTGTGACTAACGTCACTGGACCTACGAAATAGGGTTTGAGATAATTGAAGTGTGTACTCGAGAGATGACTTGGGGGCCCTGTGTGCTACCATGAGAGAATTTATATAGCGTCTCTAATTGACAGTGGGAACTATTAACTTTTCCAGATGTCACCGCTGGTGAGTCATTAGCGTAGCAACCATTATCGCCCCCGGTTTCTATTACCCTGGAGAATGATCAGCCCAGCAGTACAGCACACGAAGTGTTGGGGGGAGCGGGGAACCCCCCCCCCACCCCCTTCTCGGCATTAGGCGATTTTTCTTAAATTAGCGTAGGGAATGATGCTCTGTCAGAGTAGTTGAGAAGTAAATGTTTGTAGTCCTAAATAAGACAGGAAACTGGATAAGAAACACAAATTTGAAGTGAGAAAGGTGAAGATCAGAGATTTGTTAGAATGCAAGAATCAAATCAGGCATCACTAGAGAGCCATTCTCCATGGATATATTTATTTGGCATTCAACTTCAAGGTACCTCATCTGAAGAGAGTACATAATAATAATCAATGAACAATAAAGCACACACGAACAAAATAAACAACTGGTTATAGGTTACTGAATTTAAAACACAACGATGATTTTATTATCGATTTCTTCAGTAATAACATATAATAGGGTCATTGTTGTGTTTAAATTTAGTAATTTCTCTCATAAAATTCGGCTATTTTTTATTTCTTTTTAAGGTAGAACATTTTTTAACTAATGACTGAACTGAAGAAATGATGCAATGTTGTATAGGCTGGATATATAAAACATGCAGTATAATATGCCTTCAATCTCAACGAAATTCCAAGACCAGCAAATGAGTGAAAACGGATACCATTGGAATGTGTGTGGTATTGGAATGTGTGTCAACATTACAATGTAAGTTAGGCTAAAAATAGATTACTCAGGAATCTCCAGTTTAATACTGGATTCAAGTGTAGGCCTACTGTTAAACTAGCCATATTATAGATATCTCATAGTACATGTAGATCTAATAGACTGATTACGACGTACGAGCGAGCGCACACATGCATGTGTGCTTTTAATATAGATATAATTAAAATATTTTTTGGAAGCTGACGTTTTAGAACAACAACACATGCCAAGAAATACTGCATTGAAAAGGGCCCATTTAGCCTACCCTGTTTTAGCGCTCTAATCAGCACATGGCGGGGTCATATTTCTGCTGTCAAAATTATATTTCCCTCCAAAATCTTAACCCTTGAACCCAAGTCACACACTCTCTGATGCATGTTTGTCCTAACTATCCGATTAGCACATTATGTCTTTGGTCATAGTGTACATATCATAACTTACAGCAATGTTTTCTGCTATATTATTTCAATGATATGGTTTAGGCCTAACAATTTAAGTTATGGGAACAGCGCTGATTGTTTGAGGGTATATGCAGTAGGCCTATGCTCTCGGACAAGAATCATTTTCAGAGTTGTGGAGTTGTCCCAGAAGCACGTTAAGATTAACCTCAGTAATAGGGCCATGTGGCATAGTGGAATGTGGATCAATGACAGGGTATTTTTAGCCGGACAGGACTCGGTTGTGGTAACTGATACTCATTAAATGCGATAAAACGCTGGGGCAAAACGGACCACAGTTTTCTTGGCATGAACGACCACCGAAAGCCAACAAAAGATTTACCTTCATTGGACCTCTGACGCTTCTGTGAGAAGAAGTTTTTCAAAGTTGCTTGGCGCTTCATGACATTGATTTATAAAATACATGTCAAGTGATATTCGTGGCTCGGTAAAACTTCGCAGCAGACGAAATAACAACCTCCATTCTCCGATCAAATGATTTGCTTCCTTCATGCATCGTGGCATATACAGCTCGCCTGACGCGTGATTCTGGGATTTCGGTAGCCTTCCGCAATACCACCGGCTAACAGCGACCAGCATGATCACGAGGGTTCCCGAATATTTCCAACAATTCACGGCAGATGTTCGGGAAGCATGGCGTGGACTATTAGGGAAATCATGGCGGAGCTACCTCATCATCATCATCATCATCATCATCGAGCTACCTTGAAACGTATAATGCCGACATATTTTGGCAAGTACCATTAAAGTTACTGATATTTTCGAGAGCTGGGCGCATCATTTTTTTTTTTTGCTTTAGTGCTGGGCGGCCGAAGTTAGTCCCAGGCGCTTAAAAGTCACAGAGAAGAATACAGCCAAGGGTTCCTGATGGGCATGACAGTGCACTCGAGTCATCAATAAATAATAAAAAATTAATTATAAATCAAATTTTCATCAGAATTCGATCAGCTCAGAACTTCCTGGTAACAATGCCCTAATGCACGTTCATGCCAAAATCAAGGTTCTAATGTCAACGGTTCTCCTTATTTTGCCGACGAAAGGATTCGTATGGACTGACTCACTGACTCATTACCGGACAATTTGCGATCTGTAGCCTACTTCGTAGGAAAATACTGAAATAATAAAAAATCAACTAAATCAACCTCTAAAAATGAACGTCCTCTGTTTCCTTAAATGGACCGAATGTCCAAAGCAATAACGGGTCAATATGGGTAGCTCCAGAGCTGCATGTACCATTATTTCACAGAAGTGACAGTGTTGTGTACTTGCTGCTTTCCCACAAGTGTCAGTCCCCAACTTTCACAAAATTCGAGCTGATCCTTTAAAGATTCGCCGACAACAGGCAGGTGCATGGTTCTTCTACCCACTCTCTTTCCTATCTCTTTAACATGGAGTGAGGCTTTTATCTATTATACTATTCCAACATGAGCAGTGTGACTAACGTCACAGGACCTACGAAGTAGAGTAGGCATTAGGACTCGGAACGCGAACTGAACTCTTGGAAATCCCCGCCCCCAGTTAGAATCCTGCCTATATTAAGATGGGCACCGCCCAAGTCAGAATCGCCAGTGATTTTCATCAAAAATCACCAGAAATTATCATCAAAAGTAGGTCAGCTCAAGACTTGTTGTAACAATCTCCTGCTGCGCCTTCATTTCAAAAATAAATAACTATCGCCGATTTAATTTTACAATTTGTTAACTAAAGAAAACAGATTGAATAATAAAAAAGTTCAGTAGATTTCAAGCTTTACGTGTGAAAATATATCGATCTCTTTAATGGTTTTCAGTGCCCTTGTCCAGGATCAAAACAACTTTTTGAATCGCATTATTTTCCCAACAATACAACAAATTTTTATATATTGTACTATAGTAGAAAGGTAGCATTTATGTAGTTTACGGTAATTCAACTCCAGACCAACACCTTCTCTGCACAAGATAATGATTTCATGCCATTCTCCTGAGCATAATCGGTACAAAGACGAATAAATAGCGTCTACTTACTTTATCTAGTTAAATTCTACCCAAAGAAAATAGATTAAGACACTTTAAACTAGCACATGCCGTCATGGCTTTGTTTCACCCTCAGTAAACTTTTATCGTTGTTGCTCACGCAGACTATTCTGAAGGATGATGCCACATCTTTCTTTCTTCGGCTGACTTAATTGGTTGATGTAGTATATTTCACCAACAGTGCCTAACTGTAACTTGGCCTGAATTTGACGCCTGATGTGATCTGTGAGGAAATGTTTCAAGGATGTGAAATAGGATACACGTTAAAGGCCACAGCTTACATATATCTCTAGCAATATACTGAATTGTGTGTAGGCTGGCAAGTTGGTAATAGCAGTGTAGTTAAATGCACTAACAAATGATGGAAAATTAGCATTTCCTATTTCATTATCCCATCACGTTTAATACTGTGTTATATATACAGTGAAACATACAGCCAAGGGTTCCCGATGGGCATGACAGTGCACTCGCTGAGCTATCAATAAATAATAAAAAAAATAATTATAAATCAAATTCTCAGCAGAATTCGGTCAGGTCAGAACTTGTTGGTAACAATGCCCTAATGCACGTTCGTGCCAAAAATCAAGGTTCTAATGTCAATGGTTCTCCTTATTTTGCCGACGAAAGGACTCGGATGGACTCACTCACTCACTCACTCACTCATTACCGGACAATTTGCGATCTGTAGCCTACTTCGTAGGAATTAGAAAGGACCTTTATGCTTACATTCATCATAATCCTGCAACTTCAGGTCGAAAATAGTCCAGTTATAATTCATTACAAAATATTTCCTAGTTTAAAGAGATTGAAAAGAGATTTACGAACAAACCACTCTGAACCATTGTCTCAATGCGGCTGTCCGTGTGAACCATTGTCTCAATGCGGCTGTCCGTGTGAACCATTGTCTCAATGTGGCTGTCCGTGCGAGCCATTGTCTCAATGCGGGTGTCCGTGTGAACCATTGTCTCAATGCGGCTGTCCGTGTGAACTATTGTCTCAATGCGGCTGTTCGTATGAACCATTGTCTCAATGCGACTGTCCGTGTGAACCATTGTCTCAATGAAGCTGTCCGTGTGAACCATTGTCTCAATGCGGCTGCCCGCGTTATCGGCGCAGCTCCATTATTAAAGGATTAACCTGAACTTTGTGAAAGTCACGGATTGATTTCATCATCACATTATTTACTAAATATTAAAACAGTCATGTTTTGTACTATTGTTTTAATGATATCATAGCTCAGTAGGCCTATATGAATTTTACAGTTTGACTCGCACAGTTATATCATGAAATTCCAGCAGGTTGAGTAATTTGATGTTAATTGACATAAAAACAGCACCACAACTCATACTCACACATTTGTTCGATGTTGGAGCTATTTATTTCCGTATTATATCGTATTTCAGTACAAGGGTCACATTCCGACCTGTGATAATTTATGTACCCTCATGTGTTCAGGGTAACAAGTACAATTCGGGTGTGACCAATCCTACGTCGTGGACAGTTTCTGTTTCGAATAGATACCTCGTTGATAAGCTAACTTGATTTGGGCCACTGCGTCGTGTTGACATTACGTCACAGTACCAGGTATGTTGTAACAATTCTGTTATTAGCACCGTTACAGTCACATCGTCAGTTCCGATCCAGTGTCAGTTCCGATCCACTTCCCGAAACTTTGATTCTTTCGGACATCACGCGAAACCTTAGGACATTTGGTGCATTCGAACAACTTCATCCACCTGTCAATAAATTATATTATACATTCTTTGGTTTTGTTAGAAGATAGCCTTGCATAGGGGAGATTTGGGTACACTGGGACATTTTTCATCTTTTTGCTTTTTTTTTGTTATTATTGTCATGTAGTGTAGCCTTCTATACTCTCGTTATAACTTATATTTAATATGGCATAGTCATGCAAAAAATTCTAAAATATCTCATACTTTTCTCCAGATTTCTTTTTTAAAAACGTAAAAAAAAAGGTGTCCCAGTTTGCCCCCACTCTGGGGTACACTGGGACACTCACTGGGGTGCGATGGGACAATAATCAAAATACATGTTATATCAAGTATATAATAATATGTTTCATGGGAGTTTAGAAGATTCAACAGCGATGGTTAAGTTAGTTGATATTGCAGATCCCTGTTTCACGTTACATATTTCCCAAGGGTCAAATTTGAGAAGAAAAAAAAAAATTGTATGGTTTTCATTCCAACGAAAGCCATTAGCTTTGAAAGTTTTAGGAAAACTCATAAAATCTGATAGGGCTAGCAATTAATATAATCTAGGAAACAAAATAATGCATTTTCATACCATTTTAGGGTCAAAGTGAATTTCACCATTTGATTACTATTGTCCCAGTGTGCCCCAGCAAAAATGTCCCAGTCCGCCCAAGGTACATGATATTTTCCATTTTATGGAAAAAACTAATACATACATCTGAGATAATAAATCTATATAATTTAAATTGTACCTTTGTCCATCCTTTCTCAGTAGTAACAAAGCAGCAATGAAGTACTGCTGAAAACTTGGTATAACAAAATATCATCCTTAGTCCTCAGAATTTACTTGGACTGCTCAAAAACAGTTTTTTTGCTTCTAATTTTTTACCAATGATAGTTTTTATATGTAATCAATATAGGTGTTGTATTGGGGTGGTAGCTTTCTGCTGATAATATTGTCATGTGCGTCCTGTACTTAACAAAGGAGCTAGACGGATTGTCCCACTGTGCCCCATGTCCCACTGTACCCCAATCTCCCCTACCCATTCCATATCCACACACTCGGCATGCGTACCTGCATCACTACGCTGAAAACTGCACTTCTGAATCAGATTTCACGGCGACCAGTCGAGAAATAGACTTGTTCTCAATATCGAATAGAAGTATAAGAGGATTTGTGTTGGACAACATGTCGTTTAGAGGGAGAGAGTATGGGACTAGTTCTAGACCACCATGGTGGGACACTTCGCCGTCATCGTCCCCTCGCAGGTTTCCTACTCTCTAAAAAAAGTTGAGTGAACTGTTCCACTCAAGTTTGAGTGAAATGTACCTGTTCACTCAAACTTGAGTTACTTTTCACTCAACTTGAGTTACTTTTCACTCAACCTGAGTTAAAACCGCTCAAGTTCACTCAACTTGAGTGGGATGAATTTCCACTCTTATGCTTGAGTGAATGTCACTCAAGTTGAGTACATTTAACTCAAGTAGAGTGAAAAGTAACTCAAGTTGAGTGAAAATCTCACTCAAGTATTGAGTGGGATGAATTTCCACTCTTACTTGAGTGAAATTTCACTCAACTTTTTTTAGAGAGTATATCTTAGCTATACGCTGACCGAACAGCGGAAGCAATGTGTCTTAGCCATATATAGAGAGAGAAGCGATGACACTATAAATGACGTAAATGCGGGAGGAAGAGGGATTAGGACAACAGGCTGTACAAGCGGGGAGAGGGACTAGAATAACATGCATGCTGTCGATACCTGCCGATGAGGATGAGTTAATCAGATGGAAAGTTATGAGAGTAGCTGTACATTCGGAACTCCCGAGCGGAAATCCGCGAGAAGTTGCGAATGAGTAGCTGAAAAGGTGGGCGTTAGTGCGTTAAGACGGACGTCGAAGAGCAGTAAGGCTAGGAATACACCAGAGCCGTTGCGTTGGCGGAGGCGGCAACGCTCGCGACAACGCATTTGTCCGTGCATTCACCATATGCGTCTTTTGGCTGCGATGGAGGCTGCGTATATGCCTATACCTAATTTAAATAACATAACGTATGGTAATTCAGCACCAAGTAGATGCCAAAGTGCGCATAATAATGTCCTTGACCTTCCAAAGGCAATGCGTAGGCCTGTGCAGCGCGTCAAAAAATGGAAAATTCCCAATTCCAACGGCAACTCAAAGCTATAACGCAACCGATACTCAACGCAATGCGAATAGTGTGTTCACCACTTCTTTTTGCAACTTGTTCAATTTGTTGCGACAACGCATATGCGAATCGCATTGCGATGACGGCTCTGGTGTATTCCTACCCTAAGACGGGTGTTGCCGGGCGTTACTACGTTAACTCGTCGACTGGCGTTACTGCATTTAGGCAGACGTCGACGAGCACTACCGAGGTGTTGACGAGCGTTACTGCATTAAAAACAGCACGTCGATGGGTGTTACTGCGTTGTGACCGAAGTCAATGCGGCTATTTTGTTAAGACGAGCTTTCGAAACCCATCAGGCCACTACGTCATTTTCCGCTACACTGGGACAATTTCTCCTTATCACCTGCATGCACTCACTGACCCCGAGAGAGTTTCAGGGACTTTATTTCTCCTCCTGCATATAACCTATACGACTGGGGCAAGTTAAGGGGGTTCCCCGTTTGTAACCACCTGGAATTTCAGATCTGTCTTTCAACCATGCCCGTCGAACAGTTTGGGTGAGTCCCCCTTGCTGTTTACCCGCAAGCACCCCATGACCCCGCTTAGGGTTAGGGCACATCCACAGTCAAAGATCAAGTTAGGCCGCGGCTTTCTGCGCATTATATACTAATCTAGCTCTTAATCCCGGTCTCACACTGATGCGCTTGATGGTTCGGCGATCACCATCCTTTGCCGTTACTGTCACACAGAAATCAACTTCAGCACGAATAATTGAAATCTAAATCTAACATTAGGTTTCCAAAGAGAACAAATAAAGATTTTACAATTATGATGTACTAGTTGCCCCAATTCTCTTGTATAACTGTGAAATCTGGGGGCATAACAAGCTTGATTTGATTGAGAAGGTTCATTTAACATTTTGTAAGCATATATAAGCTTGAAACAATCCACTACGTCATGTATGGTCTATGGGGAGATTGGAAAATACCCCCTGAGCATTACAATTAAGTGTAGAATTTTAAAATTTTGGTGTAAACTTGTGAATAGTAAGGAAACAAAACTAAGCCATAGAATGTACAAACTGTGATTTATACTTTGCATGAGAAGGGTATATATTCCTCTCCATGGATCATTAATGTACGAAACATCTTAGATGGTTGCGGTATGTCGAATATAAGCCCCGTTCACATGCACAAAATTTACTCACCTGTGTAAAAATACACATGTGTATATGTACACATGTGCAAATATACTTTTGCACCTGCTATTGACCAGATGCAAATAAACTCAAAGTGCAAATATACATACATGTGTATTTCCGTTCACATGACAAGAAATACACATGTGTATTTTTTTACATAGGGTGCAAATTTGCATACGTGAGTAAAAGTGTGCATGTGAACGGGGCTTAAATGGCACGACCAGCATAATTTCAATACTACATGGCTAGTAAATGCTGTCAAATTGAGACTACAAGACCAGTATATGCAGGAATGGAGAGCAATGGTCGTTGGAAGTCCTAAATGTTATTTGTACAGTATATTTAAAGTTGACTTTTGTCGCGAGAATTATTTCAGCTATCTGTTACAGCGCGATTATATAACGTTTTGTAAATTCCGTACGGTTAATCATAGACTGCCCATTGAGACAGGCAGATATGAAAATATTGCAAGAGAAAATAGGCTGTGTAAGCTATGTAATAGCGGCGCCGTGGGAGATGAGTTTCATTTCTTAATAGAATGCCCAGCGTTACAGAAAGATAGGGAAGAACTGATACCATGATCTTACTTCACTAGAGCTAAAGACAGAAATCATTTTGCTGCATTGCTTAACGGAAATAGGAAAACAGTTGGAAAATTGGTACTTTTCATTAGACGTGGTTTAAAATTCACGTAAATATGTTAAACCCCACCATGTAACATGTTGTAATTAAAACTGTTTGTGCTCCATGCTTTCCTGTAAAGTTTGAGCAAATAAAATGATGATGATGATGATAATCGATATAAAGCTTAAAGTGTAAGTCATATTCAAGATAACGATGTGAATAACAAAGTTTTTCCCCCAACATTTCACTCGTATTCTGTCTCAGAGGATTCAAAGGCAGCTTTCTACATTACATTGAAATTTTTCCCCCAACATTTCACTCGTATTCTGTCTCAGAGGATTCAAAGGCAGCTTTCTACATTACATTGGAATTTTTCCCCCAACATTTCACTCGTATTCTGTCTCAGAGGATTCAAAGGCAGCTTTACATTGGAATTGTTAAAATTAAAGTCGTAAAACAAGAACCAGAGTATAAATTCTATCAATTGGAAGATTATCTTCGATATGACGTAAACTTGCAAAAGTACCACAGTTACACTTTAACGATCAGTTGTTGACTAGCTTCACCGTTTATTCGTAGTGGTGTTTCCAGCCAGCTATTAGAGTATATGATAAAATCGATAATTTGTCTTAATTTCAGTAATAATAGAACAATATATCCCATAATCAGATATGGTCATGTTTTTCACGAGATAATCTCGCATCACAATCTGTATCTGCATCCTCTGTCGTTGGATAGACTACAGATCGGGTTTTGTCATAATCTAATATAAATGCAAGCATAAAAGCGCCGGTGTACGTTTCTGAAATCAATAAGGCGACTCTATGCTCCATCCACTGATATCACGCAGTTTGAAGATACATCAATAACTCTTGGACTTATTCAATATTGGCGAGAAGAACAACTACAGAATGATCCATAAATGTCCATTTCCCTCCTGTTAATCAAATCTCACTCACGGCAGTGTCACTTTAATTTGTACTTGTCTTCTATAATGTCGTGATAGGATGTCGTTTTGTGAAACCGTATATTCTGCTTTCTCAGTTCTCGTCCAGATCCACGTTACTGTTAGGACTGATGGTTATTATTTCAAGGCATTGTTCATTCAGATCTAATGTGTTAGATTTAGCATTAGCGGAGGTAATCTGTTTGATAGGCACGCCATTTTACACGTGTTGGGGGAAGGGATGGGCATAGCGTTACACTGAATGTATCAAAATTGTTAGGGCTTGCTGCAAGGTAATATAATACTGATCTAAATCGAGTATTACTAAAAGTTATACAAACCACACCCTGTTACTTCTTGACCACGTGAAAATGTAAGGGCTGTTGTGAAATCGTGATTGAATAAAAGAAATAAATGTTCATGGTTTTGTCCAGGACTGAAAATAAAGCATCATTTCAATTATTTGAATCATCCCTTTGACTCTTATCTGGAGTATGACCAGGAAATACCGTGACGAAAACACCACTAAACTATTTTGGCTGAAACATTTTTCGTCTGGATCAAAATAATTGAGAATAATCACATGTTTTAAACATGAGACTTATAGCTTTATAATAAATTCACGACCGACGTCTCATCAACAATCGTGGTTGTACGACAAGAGAGAAGTAGTGAGAAAAGGTGTGTATCAAGCCAGAAGAGCAGATTGCAACGGATAAACCCTGGAGTAAAGTAGATAAATTACAAGCGTCTAGTCCGTCATTCATAATTCAGCCGTTGTCCATTAGAGAATATCCGCGTCCATAATCCAAAGACCTATTCCATATTCCATACAACAGCATTAGCACCAAATTCAAAAAGACAATCATAGTATACATAAACATAGGCTTGTTTCCTGCAAGAGAAATCATATATCCATATCCTAAGGTATGGCGGTTAAACACAAGGGTATAGCCGTAACCACTAAAAAAAGCCAACCCCTTCAACTTTCGAAATTTCAATCTCACTAGGCTAAGCATCTCGATGAACCTTGATGGAGTAAATATACCAGGCCGGCGCCCTTCCATACAATATTCGAGACACATCCTGAAAAATCTCGCTAGACGTCAACCGGCTCAATGTCATTGGGAAGACAGGAAGCGTTTTCAAGAATAACATAGACCCTGACGACTTTTACAAAGGATACACACTGCATACGTTTACTTTAGGGACATCCTTCTTCAATCTACGAACAATTCACCTTACACACAGAGTCTGAGATGTGATTGCAGGTAACCTTTGAAAAGACACTACCAGAAAGTTTAGACTGAATACACACTGAATTTCCTTCACAGTTCGAAGTTGACCACACCCGGAACACTATCTACGAGAGGCAGATCAGATTCCAACACGTGTGATTAAGAGACCATGGGGTTATATTGTGAAAACTGATCCACATCTTCTTGAACGGGAATCAAGATATTGGATATATCTTCGATTCATATGCACGGGGTTCGATTGCGTGCGTATCTCTTGAAGTAATTAAACGAAACATTAAAAGGGTGGTGGAAAACGAAGACGACTTGCTGACAAAAAGTCATATGACTCCACAGACAAATATACTTACTGCATATAAAACATATGCACAGTGCCGGGGCATCTCACGGGGTTGCGTGTCAGCCTTTGGGAGTATCCAGGCGCGAAAATTGCGACTCGAGACCCGACGGATGTAATTGCCACGGAAGTAAGCTATTCTTCTATTAGTATCTCTCTTCTTAACCGGTGCACTGAACATTACGCATTTTGCTGGGGGTGGACCCGACAAACTTGTAGCTCGAGCGGTTGAAAGGCAATCTGAACATGTCCTGGAACGAGCGTTGTTTCAGATGCCCGGCAGTTATTTGATCGTGGATTTGATGAATGCTAATGATACGTCAACGCCGGTCAAGACGGCCCCTCGTGGATTGCAGGCATTTACACAAGGCTTGACAGACACACACGTCACACAATAATTGGTGGGAAATTCTCGGAGATGGACCTGCAGGCAGTAGCAGCAGCTACAGCAGACGTCCGTAACACCGCTCCAAACACCAAGCCCATCGAGATCCGTGACACGTTCTCGCTGACCACCGACTCCCGAGGCTTGGGACGTCTATGAATACGAGAGGCAACCGAGTTGTTCTCGGACAAAACCTTAGCTCACTACATCACACAACTGCTGCAGCCGTCATATTTTCCTGGATGATGAGAATGCGGCCACATTTTCCTGGATGATGAGAATGCGGCTTGGTGGATAGCCAGTACCCGGATACGTGGTACAACATACAAAAGGATACCATGTGGTACGAAGTACTGTACGAGAGCAATACCTATACCATTATCGGATATCGCTCCAATTTAACATTCTCACACTCCCGCCGCGTTCATAACCGACTTACATGATCTGATGGAGAATAGAACGAGAGACCGAATCCAGGCCAACAGGGCTAAACCCTTCCTGTTCATCAATGAGGTGAACAATACGTACAATGAACTCAATCAAAAGTTCCGATTGATTCTGGCGACGGGTGTGAGCAGCTACTGGGATTATCGCTCCAGAGCTACGTCCAACGTGCCTTCGAGCGAACCAAATACGATGATGGAGCCTCTTCGGGGTTATACGGGCTATGTCTATTTGGACGTGATCGATACACACATCGTTGGGGTTAGGAATGTCCCCCAGCTACGCGTCTGCCTGGAGATCACACGTACTCTACCTACCAGTCCGGCAGACCGACATCCGCACCATCAAATTCGATATAAGGGAAGACACCCGAAGACCGATCGCATTCAGACTAAGAAAGGTGGTGCTGACAAATCATTTTCGCTAAGGCCGACCGTCGAACTTTACATGATGAAGGTGATACACTTCTGGTGCGGTGCACACAGCTTTGTGGGCTATTACACCAAATAGGCGAGGGGTGGCCTACCCGTCTTTAGCGGCACACTCATTCAACAGGGCCATGGATTGGGGAAGCATCGTAAAAACCTTCCTGCCGCATGTGATGCGTGGGGCCGAAGTCGTCAGAAAACAAGCCCTTCAAATGATGTGCAGGTTCTTGATGCTTTCAGCGGTGTCTCCGTCCGAGAGACAGTTAATCTCCGAGCCAACGCCGAGCCCACTGGAACATCTTCCTCTCTCCGGCAACACGGAATCGGGGTCCATCGAGTTCTTCATCACAAACCGGGAAATGGCGTACGTGAATTTAGTTCACACCTACTTTTACTTGAATGCCAATGTCGTCAATAGGGATGGCACCAATCTCGACGATGTCCAGGTGGGTCAACTCAATCTCTGGATCCACCCTATGTTCCAGCAAGTGTGTATGATTCTCAGCTAAAAGCTCGTGAGTGCCTCGACTATCACGTACTCCCTATTGTGCCTACATCGAAATGCTGAAACCAAAAAGTCTTAATGGACGGCAGCAATGTTCGAACAGACACCCCAAAGCAAATGAAGACGGTCGACGATAGCGGATGGGCAAAACGGCGGGGTTTTACAGCGAGCTACCAGGACCTCTTCATGACGACGAGTCAATCGAACAAGACAAAGGGAATCACATCGATCGGGATGCCCATTGCGACGGGTACACCTTGTTCTGATCTGACCTCTTAGGCAATGACCATCAGCTGAGTCTCGTCAAGAAATGTAACTGGTGGTTGGAAATCTATTTCGGTATTCCCCTCCCCAGCACTACAAATGTGATTTGCTACTCCTACTCCGAGTTGGACAAAATCATTCAATTAAGCAAGAGCCGAAACGTTTTATGCGACTAACATAGATACGGGCAAGATACGGCCAATTGTGCTGGAGAACAATCCGTGCACACGGACCGTGTTTCAAGGGATGTGTGCTCGAAACGTCTTTCTGCTAGAGCGTGTATATCCTGCCGCGTACGTCCACAAAACAGACACAAGGGCTCGAACCAGGGAATATTGGGTTGCCGTGTACTTGACAGAGGAGTACGGGGAGTACATTGACCCGTACGTTATATCTCCGGTTCATCCAGACCTGATGGTCTCCCTGAATCAATGCACGAGACGCGATGTTGAAGCAGTCGAGCTTTGCAAGGTTTCAGCAGTAGTGTGCAAAGAGTACTGCCTGTTTTACTTACTCCTGCGTTGCCTCGGATATCCCATGCTGACTATCGTCCGAATGTTTGACAAGTATCCCCAGGCCGAGGACCGGGATGTGTTCGAAGACCCTTTTAATGTTCTCACTTCTTAAGTTCTCACGTGGTTGTTCTCATGTTGCTGTTGTTCACTAAATATATAAAAATGAGATCCCACACAACACTTCACTGTGTGAGTTCAGTAGGGATGCGGTACAAAATGAAGTTATTAGTGGGATTCGAATTCACGCCCGCATGCGCAGACCAGCACTTAGGACTGGCACATTAGACCACTCGGCCATCCTGACAGAGCTGATCATATCGATCAAATAGTGACCTATGTACAAGAGTGTATGGATCATGGCCGTGCGGGGATTTCTTGACAGGTTGAGAAAAGGGACTTCCCACGAAATTTCCCATTCTCCAAAATTGTAAACAGGTTGTCCTAATCACGCCAGTAAGCGCGATAACAGTGAGCATGCTGGGTCGTTTCAGCAGACACTCTGTCAACCCCCACCGTATTCACATGTGCGACCTGTCCGACTCATTTGTTCACTTGAACAACTTACGCCACAGGGTGCCCTCCATGAGGTACCCGCGCATACATCTGCAGAATGTGGTCGAGTCTTCTAACGTGAGAGGCAACGTAACCGCCATCAACGTGTTATCCATGGGCTGTGACCACACCACCTATCATCACTCTTGAGACCCGACAATTCAGCGCCCATCGAGGTCGATCTCCGAGACGAGGATCCCACGAAGGTCGATCCAACGCACCACGACGAGAAGTCCATGGAAGTCGATCAACCGCACCGAATCAAAGAGTCCATCAAGGCCGATCCATCGCACCGAGTCGAGGAGCTCATGGAGATTGATCCCAGCGTGGAGGAAATCACCCGTCAGTGAGGATTGCGGACGATGTATATTTCGTGGATGACCCAGTAGACGCACTCATCGAGGCCTTGCCAGATACCCGTGCAGTAACTGAGTGTATCGGCACCACTGGTCCATAATCCGACGGTGTTTTCATCGCCATCGCCCTCTGCTTCCGCCTAATCGACCTCTCCCGTCTACTTAGCTACACAGAAGCGATCTTTGAAGATCAAGCCACTGCCTTTTACTTGCGTCTAGTCTTCGGGTATATCTTAGAACATTATGAGACAGAGCAACTCCGGTATCACTGCCCAGAAGCAGCGCAGTAGCACCCAATGGACCGTGAAGATGACCAATATCACGTTTTCGTCACCAAACTGACAGACCATCCTTTGATGGCGATGGCTTTAATGCATAACTTAACATGAATGACTGCTGAAATTTTACCAGCATGATGACACACACGATATGAAGGCTCTCAAAAGAGACGCTTTGAGTCGTATTGGTGTGGGTGTCACTCGACAAATATATGTAGGTTTATTGTTTCGGTGGGAAAGATTACTTGCATTTACCAGGTTACCCCATGTTAAGGCGTTTACTCATCAGACGTCCATGATGCTCATCCATTAACATCAGATGAGTTGTTTGAGCTGATCTGTCATCACAGCTCCCGAGCTAGCGTAATAAGTCGGCGCTAAGGGCCGTGTGGATACTTCATAGTCTCAACATGAACAGCTGCAAGAGAGACGATTACAATTACATACATAGCTAACAATCCATTTCTGGATAGCAATATTTCAGAAGAACCTGCATCCGGTGTATACATATCTCGCCTGGTAACTCCACAGAACATTATTGCAGAAACTTGTCAAACATCGTTATATCACCAAATGCCTTCATTCAAATTTACTCTGACGCTGACAGTAAAATACGATCATAGTGTGCAAGAAATTTGCCTCTATGTTTCGTAACTTTTGTCTAATGCCGTTTGAATAGCATGTGTTTTACATCTCCACTGTAGTCAAATGAACAGTCACAATCAAAGTATGACTGATATACATACTCTGAAAAACGACTTGAGTAGTGTATAAAGGTTAAATGGAGCCAACTTTCACCCGGATGTAACTATGACGTCACTTCCGGTTGTGTTGAATGGGTCGTGACCCTTGGACATGTCCAGACTTGTTTGGGGTTTTCCCATGCCGCCATGTTGTACCAAGCTTTGGTGTACAAGATGGCGGCCTGATCCGCCATGTTGTACCAAGCTGTGGTGTACAAGATGGCGCCATGTTGTACCAAGCTGTGGTGTACAAGATGGCGGCGGCCGCCATGTTGTACCAAGCTGTGGTGTACAAGATGGCGGCGGCCGCCATGTTGTACCAAGCTGTGGTGTACAAGATGGCGGCCTGATCCGCCATGTTGTACCAAGCTGTGGTGTACAAGATGGCGGCCTGATCCGCCATGTTGTACCAAGCTGTGGTGTACAACATGGCGGCCTGATCCGCCATGTTGTACCAAGCTGTGGTGTACAACATGGCGGCCTGATCCGCCATGTTGTACCAAGCTGTGGTGTACAACATGGCGGCATGAGAAAAACGTATAAAAGGAGGTGATTTTTAGTGGATTGGGTGTATTCATTGCACTACCTGCCTGACTTACCTGCCCAGCCTGCCTGCCTGCCCAGCCTGACCTGCCAGCCTGCCTGCCTGCCTGCCTGCCTGACCAGCTTGTTTGTACGACAGGAGGATAGAAAGCATGAGACGTGGAGAAGATTTTCCATGGGACCCAGCAGCACCTCCGGTTGAAGTCTTGCTTGAAGACGAGCGTGTGAGTGACATTTATCAACGACACTGGGCTACCATACGCCATTGTTTTCACCGTGATCGTCGTCTATTGGACTTGTATAACTTTCGACTGCAGGACCTCACGTATTTGTCTACCTATGCTGAGAACATTTTCACAGACCAGGTCACAGCGTTCAAGTTGAATATGACATTCGGGTACATTTTACGGCACAAGGAGACGGACCAGGTGCGGTATTATTATCCCAGCAATAATACCTATGTGTTTGACCAGCCGTTCACGGTGACGGATGCGATTTCCCTGGAGCCACTCCTCGACCAATTGACTACGTTGGATCCATTGGAATGGGCCCGGTTGCAACGCCCCAATACCCAATGGCTTGTGGAAATGGTGACCAACGTCACATTTTTCGTCACGAAAATGAGAGATCATCCTATCGGTGCTCCTGTACTACTACCCCCTTGGCTGCTTCATCGACCCGGACTGTACGCATTAACGGGAGGGGCAAAGGGGCCCTACAAAGACCGGAAATGTCTGTTTCGGTGTTTGGCCGTGCATCTGGACGCGTGTAATCCTCAGGCTTGTGACAGAGTGGCCAATGACTATTGGGAACAGTATTTAGAGCAACAAGACTTGGATGAGCGGCACTTCCGTGGAGTCCCGTTCAAAAATTTGGATGACGTGGAAACACTGTTCAACATCAATATCTTTGTATACCGATTACGATGCGAGGAGGATACATTTGTGGCTGAATTGGTTCGTCGTTCAACAGAACGGTATGCTTCTACGATGAAAGTCAATGTTTTCGACGCCAATGGCGTGAGTCATTTTTCGCTGATCTACAATATGAGCCAGTACGCCAAGTCTTACAGTTGTGCCCAATGCCATCGGGTGTTTAAACAGTCTGGGCATCTACATCGACACGAGAAAATCTGTACGAACGCTGTGAAGCGAAAATTTCCTGGTGGTGTGTATCATAATACGCCTACTATTTTAGAGGAACTGCCCGATGAGGGTCTCATCATACCGGAGGCGGACCGTTATTTTCCCTACCGGGCGTGTTATGATTTTCAGGCCCTGTTGGAGCCCATGGACATGTTTTCAGCGAAAACGCAGTGGACGCAGCGCCATATTCCCCTGAGTGTCAGTATTTCCAGCAACGTACCTGGCTATGACGCTGCACCGGTCTGTTTCGTGTCTACCGGGGATTCCCATGAGTTGATCACCCGCATGATGGAGTATTTAGAGGAAGTCAGTGCGGCCAGTACGGAATTGTTGGTGTCCAAGTTCCAGGACGTACTGGACCAACTGGACGATCGGATTCCTATACCGGGTGTATCGTTTAGTGATGATGAAGAGTCGGAGTCGGAGTCAGAGTCGGAGCCGGAGCCCATGCAGTCGCAGGATGTGCCTTTACCGAAACCGTATGCGGAGAAATTGAAAGCGCGCTTCCTACAATACCTAGGTCAGTTACCGGTGCTCGGTTTCAACTCGGGGCGATATGATTTGAACATGGTGAAGGAATTTCTCTACCCTTACTTGGCCCAGGCGAATACCATCAAGTCCGTCATCAAGAAGATCAATAATCATATGGCCCTCACTACCACATCACTTCATTTCCTGGATGTACGGAACTACTTAGCTCCTAATTATAGCTATGATCAGTGGGTGAAGGCGTATGACTGTGCACAAACGAAAGGGAGGTTCCCTTACACGTATATATCGACGCTCGACCGTTTGGAGGAAACACAGTTGCCACCCCGGGATGCCTTTTTTGACGATTTGAAGCAAGTGGAATGTCCGGAAGACACGTACCGGGAACTAGAGCAGGTATGGAACGACCAGCATATGCAGACCTTGCGAGATTTCCTGATATGGTATAATAACTTAGATGTGGTTCCTTTCCTGGAAGCGGCCGAGAAAATGATTCAACTGTTTCGTCGTGAGATGCACGTCGACATCTTCAAGGAGTGCTTGAGTTTACCGGGTCTGGCGCTTCGCCATCTTTTTCAAGCGTGTCCTACGTACTTCTCGCTGATACAGCAAAAAGATGCGGACATGCATGATTGTCTAAAGCAGAACATTGTGGGTGGACCGAGTCTTATTTTTCACCGTTATCACGAGAAGGACGTCACTACTCTCCCCGGTGGAAAACCCTGTGCTAAGATCATCGGTTTCGATGCCAATGCCTTGTACCTGTGGTCTCTGGCCCAACCTATGCCCAGTGGCCATTATACACGTTGGTTGGCGGAAGGCCGGCATTTTACACCGCAACGCACTTCCTACAAGCATCTGGCTGACCAGTGGTTGGATTGGGAAGCCTATCGACGGGGAATTTATATACGGCATCAGACCAACGCCACAGAGAAGCGCATAGGAGATCGTCGACTCCCCGTCGATGGGTTTGCCCTGGTGGGTAGGACACCGACCGTATTCCAATTTTACGGTTGCTATTGGCACGGCCACGAATGCCATTTCAGCGCTGGACGCTTCAACGAACGACGTGGAAAAACACCGGGAGAATTACGGGAAGAAGTGGTGGAGAACGGCGATTATGTGAAAGAGAGAGGATACCATCTGATCGAAATGTGGGAGTGTGAATTTCATACCATGTGCCAGGCCCTGCCCCATTTACGGCGTTTCCTAAAAGAGCGCGAGTACCCGCTGAGTCGTCGGCCACTCCTGAGTCTACCACAGATGTTCGACGCCATTCGTTCTGGGGACCTCTACGGCTTTGTCGAATGTGATTTGCATGTTCCCGACACTCTCAAGCCTCTCTTCGCCCAGTGCCCTCCCATCTTTAAGAACACGCTGGTGGGTCGAGATGATATTGGAGACACCATGGGGGCCTATGCGGAGCAACACGAGTGTTTGTCTCGACCTCGACGGATGTTGATTGGTAGTATGTGGGCAGAGAAAATCTTGCTGGGCACTCCGTTATTACAGTGTGGTACATGAGCCACGGTTTGGAAATTACGAAAATATACCAAGTGATACAGTACGTACCCCACGCCTGTTTTGCGGAGAATGCCGACATTGTGACGTCTGCCCGTCGTCAAGGTGACCAAGACCCAAGTAAGGCCATCATCGGTGAATCGTGGAAATTGACGGGCAATGGCTATTATGGAAAAACGGTCACGAACCAGGATAAGCACGTGAACGTGAACATTTGTACTACTACCCAAGCCCGCAAAAAAGTGAATTCTCCTCTGTTTCGGTCCGTGGAGGTCATCGATGACGACACGTATGAAATCAGTTCAGCCAAAAAGACTATCCGTTACAACCTACCCCTGCAGATTGGATGTATGGTATACCAGGTGGCCAAGCTGAGGATGCTGCAGTTTCTCTATGATTTCATGGGTGTGTATTTTAATCCATCAGACTGGCAACTCATGGAGATGGATACGGACTCGGCCTACATGGCCGTCTCTAATGCGGATTGGGAGTCCCTGGTGAAACCGGAGTTACGGGCACAGTATGAGATGGAACGGGACCAGTGGTTACCTCGACGTGACCATTACCAGTATGATAAGCGTACGCCCGGGCTCTTCAAGCTGGAGTGGAGTGGGGATGCTATGATTGCTCTCTCCTCCAGGACGTATTACTGTTACGGGGGAGACGAAAATAAGTTTAGCTGCAAAGGGGTGAACCGGCGCGATCCCAACATCGACAAAGCCTTGTACTTGAACGTGCTGCAAAGCCAGGCCAGTGCGAGTGGAGCTAACCGTGGATTTCGGGTGGTGGACCACCAGATGCGGACGTACATCCAGCAACGAGACGCCTTTACTTTCTTTTACCCGAAACGGAAAGTCCTTGCCGATGGTGTGAGCACTACTTACTTGGACTTGTGAACGGAACACACACACTATAACTGTTGATACACGAGTTAAAAAACTGTAAAAGTCAGGATGGCCGAGTGGTCTAAGGCGCCGGTATTAAGTGCTGGTCGGCGAAGAGCTGGCGTAGGTTCGAATCCTACTCCTGACAGAATTTTTTGGACCTTAACCATACTATTCTATTGTACATACCACCTGTATTCTATTTGTACAAAGTGTAACTCTCCCTTCTTGTTGATCTAAATAAAAAAAGTCAAAACCATCATTTTTTGTGTTTTTTCATGATTTTTATTCAACATCAATGAACGTCAGCAACAACGTCATAACAATAACGTGATAATAATAAAAAACAAGTGGCCTGCGCGCAGTGCATTGAATTTAAGCTAACCAGTGAAATGGAGCATGCACATTAAAACGAGAGGCCGTCCAGTCATAGGCGAGGACATCACGGTCTTCGGCTTGACAATAATCATCAAACATGTGTACGATGGTTGGCATAGAATGTCCTCTACTCCGGTGAGTGAGATAAAACACACAGTACTGTCCGCACACAATACTCAAGGGTCCTTGTAATCTTTGAGTATTCCAACGCCACACTGTAGTAGATACGTCCATGAATTTCACCAAATCGGGATGTAGGGGTGCAAGTCCGTAGGAATCAAAGTATTCGCCTTGGCCTAGGGTGTCCACGTACACAGCTACCCAATGTTCACCGGGTCGAGACCCCGGGTCTGTATTCAGGATGTAGGCTGCTGGGGTGGTGGAGTGGGTGGGAAACACATTGCGTGGAAACACACCTCGAAAGGGGACCTTAGGATCTCGCTGGAGTATGGCCATCAGCTGCTCTGTATCCATGACTCTAGTTGGCGTAGTCACACAGCACGTTTCTTTGCTGATCCACGCTGATGACGTTATCAAACTCGGCGTAGCAAATCACGTTAATGGTCTGGGCTAGACCGACGGCAAAACGCAGTTCCAACCGTAGGTTTCCTTTCTTGAGCAAGGCCAGTTGATGATCGTGTTCCAAGGTGGGGGTGAGGTCGAATGCGAACAACGTGTACCCACGGTAAAAGTCTCGTCGAGTGATGGCATTTCCTTCGTCCTGGTTGTTTTGTCCTGTGGCTGTAAACAGGTTCAGGTAGCTCCGCACATAGTTTTGGTTACCAAAATCCGGTTGTAATGGTCGGGCTGGAATTTGATGGCCAGCCACGTGCAGTGCCAAAAAGTTCAGGTTGAAATGTTGAAAGGCGAACGGATTCTCATCCCATGCTCCATTGAAAGCGGTGTTGGTCACACACGCTATGGTAACACGTTTAGGGAGATCCCCTAGAAATAAATTTTCACGATTGGCCATCATCGTACCTGTTGGCACAGAGAACACCTTGGTCTGTACGCGTCGGATGGGGTACAGGGCTGGTTTTTTCGATAAGGCTTCCATGTGACTTTCCGGCATCATTGAAAACTGTTGACCGCTTCTCTCTTGCAGGAAACAAGCCTATGTTTATGTATACTATGATCGTCTTTTTGAATTTGGTGCTAATACTGTTATGTGGAAAATGGAATAGGTCTTTGGATTATGGACGCGGATATTCTCTAATGGACGACGGCTGGATTATGAATGACGGACTAGACGCTTGTAATCACCAACACCCCCTGTTGCAAATCCACCGTACGCACAAACAGGGCTGCATCTTCTAGGACGATCTTGTAATTGGGGTCCTCTCCAGCGGCCATCAAGGCGAACGCAGGTGTGGAACGGATCAACTTGATCTTGATGGATACACCGTTCATCATGTAGTGGTCTTGCAGGAACAGATCGGCGTGGAGTCGTCCCATCATATCGATGGACTTGCTAGCGGCTGCTAGGTTTTTGCGCGCGGTGAATCCATTATTGGCAGCGAGCACGCTATTCATGGATCCGGGTGTATCCTTGTAGTACAGCGAGGCTTGCAAGTGTGTTTTTTTGGCATCATTGCCGTACGACAACAGCGTCTTCATGTAGGCTCGGTACGGGTACGTATTGGTGGACGTACTGATGAGTCTATCGCTCATACTCATATCCACCTGTTGGAACAAGGAGTGCAGCCAAAGATTCACCGGTCCTACTACCGCATCGTCCGCTAGGTCGGCCCCGGCTGCGTCCACTATTTTGGCTTTCACGTACAAGTAGGTGTGGGCTAAATCCAGGTAGGCCGTATCTTTGTTTTCAATGGTAAATTCCACAGGTCCCGTCCCCGTCAGGCTAGCCAGGGGTCGATGTTCTACCCAACGTCCTTCGGCTACACTGGTCTGGGTGGGTGGAATAGTCCACAAATCCAATTCACTGTTGGTAGACGGACACGACTCGGAGTGAATGAATGCCATTATGCGAAGATGTCTCTCCCACTACTCTTCTTCTTCTTGTTCTTGGTCTTATTCCTCCGGGGTATGCGTCGTCGGTGTGTTGGACGTCGAATGACTCTTCGCTGTGTCCGTGGTTGTCTTTTAAGGGCTTTGGCGATCAAGACGCTGCCTGCTTCTTTAGCCCGTCGTTTCAAGGCTTGTCGGGGTGCTGTGCCTCCCATCACATCACCGGCCACGCGCAATCCACTGCGTACCGCTTGTTTCCCCACCGCTTTGACACCCCGTGTCACCAAGGGTAAGAACGTTTTCACAATGCTGCCCAGTATGTTTCCCAATCCGTGACCTCGTTGCATGCGTGCACCGCTAAAGATGGGCAAGCCTCCTCCCGTTTGTTTCTTGTAGTAGTCGGCATAGCTGGGCGTATGGCACTGGTAAGGCACGTACACTATACGAAGTGAGGAGAACGGGCTTGTCGGAAATGAAGTGTCAGCACCACTTTCCCTCGTTCGAATGCGACCGGGTGTCCCGTGTCATCTCTTATATCCACCATGATCGTGTTGATATCGGTATGTCGTACGGGCAGGTAGAGTATATGGTTGAAACTCTGGTTGACTTGATTGCCATACGTCTTGCTAATGGAGACCACCCGTAACAGAAGTGTGTTCACATCGCCCACAATATGGCTGTCCACTGCGTCCGAGTAGACGTAGAGTCCGTACATGCCTACTTTCATATCCATCTCAACGTCACCGTTGTCGGTGGTGGGTCCCGTGTACACGCTGTAAGGCAGACCTAACATTTGCTGTAGTGTAGGACTGAGTTTCACAGCCACGTTAGGGCTCAGCATGATACAGGACTTGTCGTTGTGTGGGTTGACAGCCAAGATCACGTGATTCTTGAAGGGATAGGCTATCGTGGGTTTTGAACTATTCGTGGCCTTCCGTAGAGACTTGTACTCCAACAAGGTGAGCAGACCCTCTATGAACTTCTGGGGCGTATCGTATTGGCCTTCGGGGAGAATCAGTTTGGTTACTTTGCCTTCGTAGGTGACGTCGTACCATACTTCTTGGTCTCGTACGTTGTACCACGAGTAAGGGTACTGAATATCCACCAGTCCACATTCCCACCGGCCAGGTAAATGTAACGGTTGTGGTAATTGAGTGACATACTTGGCCAAGGTGTTGTCAGGAAACACATCGAGTGAACTATTACTGGGCAACGTCAGGTAAAACATGACGACTGAGCTGTTCTGGCTTCCTCATCGGGTTTTTATAGGGGTGCCCTTAGTAGGGTTCCCAGGCCTTGGGCGCCTTACCTCGGCGTTGTGATCGTCGCGGTGACTTAGATCTGTGAACAGTACGTCCCCGTCGTTGTGGTGTTTTGGGCGGTGACATGGGGGCCCAAGAAGAGGAGGGTGGTGGTGGTTGATGTCGGGTCGATTGCTGCATAAAGGCCCAACGGTTAGGATTCCCTACCAATTCTTGAGGGGTGTGTGTGTCTTTTAACCCCTGAGCAAAGGCTTCCCAGCCCGGTGGATTAGAGTGTTTGCGAGAACGTACCATATCGTTGATCAAATCGGTCATATGAGACCCCGGCACCACTTGGTTTCGAATCAGCAGTTTTCCCTCATCGTTCCAACCCATATCGGAATTCTGTTTCACCCGGTCCAACAATAAACGCGCCTTGGTCTTGAAGGCTTTAGGCACACTGGCCAACACTTCCTCTTCCAGCTCAGGTGAGGGCGGCGGTGGTGTGAGTGTGGGCGTTGCGGGTAGTTGTGGGAGTGGTGTACTACTACTCCCTCTATATTGATCCATAAACGTCTTGTACCGGTTCAGCGTATGATGGTAGAGTTGAATTTTCTCGTGATCGGGTAGTCGACGTTGGAGTATACTATTCATCTCTTCGTCCAGAGACTGGAGTTGTTGCACTGTGGCAGGGACGGGATAGGGTGATTGCAAACTCTGTAACAGTCGAGGTTCCACCAGCATCATTTTTTTCGTATGTTCCATGACGTTAGCGTCCCAAGATGGAGCCTAGTAACGGTCCCAGTACGGTAGCGGCTAAGGGTGCGAGGAGTGCGCCGAGAAATCCACCTCGCTGTAACACCTGTTTCTTTTTCTTGACACTACCCGTCTTCTTCACCAACGTGCGGAGACCCGCCTTGTGCCGTTGCAATTTCCCTTTCTGCAGAGGACTGAGCGGAACATTGCCTTTTAACGCATTATGCGCCACTTCACACAAACACCGTCGGGATCCGCGCCGCGCACCAGGGCCCGGCCCACCTCCGGTGGCGCGCTGCGTAATACGCGGAGGGCCGGCGCGTGCTTGCGTATCCGTGCAGACATGATCAGGAAGTGACGGCTAGAGTGAGTTGTTGCTTCTTTTTATTTGGGTGTGTACACTGTCTGCACCTCTCCGGGAAAAATGTGGGTGCGCAATCGCAGGGTAGAGGGGGTGTCTTGTTTCAAGTCGATGAGTAGATACCCGTGAGCTCCTTGGGTAGCATCTTCAAAGGCTTCTCGGACAAAGGCCGTGTTTTTAGGGTACATCTGTTGGGCCAGGTGCATAATTTGGGAAGCGTCTCTGGGGTTTTTGAATAACACCACATACTGAGCATTCAAACTAATGTTCCTGTGCTCTTTGTTCTTACTGAAGAGATTCTGCACGATGTAGATGATGCTCAACCGACGATGATGGCTTCCTTTGGTAAAGAGACGGGTGATTCGACTGTCCGTTTCCGTCATGAGATCGTCCACCACCACCAACGTGTCTTCTGGAATGTCGTCAGGGGGTAATCCTTCCACTAAGGTGAGTCCCGGGAGACGTGCCAGTTCCTCGTACGCTGGTTGCCAAGCTCCATAACACCACAGGATGCGAGCTACGGGCGGTAAAATGAGGGCTGACCCGTGTTGGATGAGGCGATGAAGGAAGTGTGTTTTTCCCGACCCTGTCGGTCCAGCGATGAGACACGTGAAAGGATGCTGCCACCGAGGATCCATAGTTTTATGAGGGTGATTTAGGGTTCGGATCCCACCGGGGTTCGTATGGGGTACCCCACTGGGTACCGTTGCCGTGGTAAACGTGATTCACCGAAGTCCACTCTAAATGTTTTTAGCGTCGTGGGTGGTGTACTGGGTGAGGGGTGTCTCAGGGTAGACGGAGGCTGGTGATCAGGTCGAGTCGTAGTAGTAGTAGTAGTACGGGGCGTCGTATATGGGTGTCTCTGGGTTGATACGGCGGGAGGCTGGCGGTGAGGTGACGTCGTGGATGGGGTCGGCCGCGTCGTAGGAGTCGTAGTGGTGGTGGTGGTGTAAGATGGCGTAGGAGTCGTAGTGGTGGTGGTGGAAGTGGTGGTGGATGATTGAGGTGGAATTGTTGGACGAATGGTGTTGAAACACGATATCACGTACGCCAAATCGTAGAACACGCCTCCAAATAAGGTACCCAGAAGCACTACTAGACACACTACAGTACCGACTTGTGCTTGTCGAGTCCGTAACAGTAAGGGTAGATGCGCACTATCCATGGTACAACCCTACACTGAAGGATGGAGGTGATAGGGGTTAGAATTTATAGGCGTTTCATGTCACGGCCTGACACCCAGGAATTAAACGAACGGGGCCAACCTTGCCATTTGACGAAATGATAGGGGATGCCACGTCGACGTTCCGTTTTCAAAATCTTTTCCACCGTGTAGTAGTCTTTCGGTGTTTTCACTATGGGTTGTAATTCTGCCTCGTAAAACGTGCCTTGCAGTGTTTCTCCTTGTAGATCTTCCAGTTGATAGACGTGTGGCTGTCGACGTTTATGGCGAACGATGACAAAGTGCTCGTCACTCCAGTTGGGCAAGTAACTTTTCTCAAATTGTCCTTTCACTTTACTGATGCGTATCACATCTCCGCGTTTGTAACGGGGTGACGTGAGTGGTGGTGGACTGGGAGAGTACAGCGTACCACGCACTTGATGTTCGTTGCGTTCTGTCACATCGAGGGGAGCTCGCTGGATACTGCGATGATAGGCTCGATTGTACCCTTGGACCAGTTGAGGTAGTACATCGATGTACCGTCGGGTGTTTTTGGCGGTAAAATACTTGTACATTCGTCCTTTGAAGGTCCGATTGAATCGTTCCACCACAGAGGCTTTGGTCTCGTTGTACGTATGGAAGAAAAATACCTTCTGTTTCTTAAGAAAGGCTTGAAAGGGCCGGTTGAGAAATTCTGTGCCTTCATCCGTTTGCAAATAGAGGGGTTTGCGCCCCGTCTTGAAAATCTGCTGGAACGCCCGTACCAGATTCTCTCCTGTTTTGGTGCGAATGGGTAGTACCCATGCATACTTGGATAAAATATCGATACAGGTCAACATGTACCGATGTCCATCATTGTGGGGTGCAAATCGACTCATATCCACTAAATCAGACTGCCATTGTGCGTCTATGCCTCCTACGATGACTCGGTTACGGCGAAAATGTCGTCGGGCTGCTCGATGTAAACTATAAGTGTCTTGGGTTTTTAACCAGTCTCGAACTTCAGTTCGACTGATGCCTTGGGAATGGGCAGCTCGAGCGAGCGCTCCCACAGCGCTATACGCGGCTGGACTGGTAGGGTTGTAATACAAATCGGTTAACACCTTGTTCACTGTAGATGCCGACCCTTTTCCCTTTCGGGACCCCCTCATCGGGGTGCCTGTCTTCCGGGTGTGGTGTGTTCGCTTCATCAGGTGACACTGACACTCTAGCCTCTGTGCACCCTATAGATATAGTACTTTTCCTGGGGAGTTCCCAGGCTGTATCGGGTTCATGTAGTTGTTCATGGGGTTCAGCCAGCGCGTCCTCCATAGCACGAGCCCACGCCAACTGGTCTGATGATGGCTCGTCCGGTGTAAACAGCTGGTCCACAATAGGCACCACTTTCTCCAAGGCTGACCACAGATGGGGGACTAGGGTGAAGCCTCGCGTAGGGTCTTGGTAGCGGCCCAGGCGTAGGAAGAAGGTGGCACGGTATACGTAGATGGCATTGTCTATGTGGATGAGGTGTCCGTCGAGCTCGCCGCTCAACACCCGTTTAAATTTGGTCCAGCCGTCACGAGGTAGCGTCACCGTATTCGATACGGTCTCAGCGGGTGACCAGCAAATATCTCCACGGTCTTCCACCAGGGTGACTTTATCTTCATAGACGTGTAACCCCACCTGGGGTGTAAGGGGCAGGATGGCTCGTAGGTCGGGTGACATGCTTGCTCCAATGTCGAACGGTGAATGACACACACTCTGTCTCACCCTGGTATTTATAGTGTCAATACCAGGTGGGCACAGACTGAGTCGTACTATTCTGATGGATTATCCTGTAGAGATAGTACTTCATCGACCATGGGGACTACTTGTTCCAAAGCCGTCCATAGATCGGGGTCCAGAGTAAAACCACCTTGCTTGAGACAGAGGAGTCGAGCAAAATAGGGACCGCGGAAAATGTAGACGTCGTCACACAGGTGAATGCTATCACCGTCGAGGTCACCCCATAACACCCGTTTCAAGGTAGTCCAGCCTTCCGGGGATAAAGAGACACGCGCTGGTTCAGACGTACACCAACACCTACTGTCGTCATCGATGAGCTCCACGCGTTGGGGATACAACAATAGGGTGCAGTCCGGTGTAAGAGTGCGGGTAGCTACAGACTGCGCCTGGGGGTGGAGTACGTCGTGGACGTCGGTGATAATAGCTTTCAGCGCCTGCCATAATGCCGGACGGAGTAGGATAGAGGCACCACCACACTGTTCTAACCGGGGAAAAAAAGAATCATCTCTACCACTTCGTAGGTAGACACCGACTCCCACGTGCATGAAATCGACTTCGGGCTCTTTTCCCTGTAACAACCGTGTCAATAGAGTCCATCCTGCTAGGGTTAAACATAGCTTCACCTCTCGGGGATGTTCTTCAATGAGCTGCAGTTCATGGTCATAGACGATGAGGATGACGTCAGGCGTGAGTTGGAAGAAGGCAAGCTCCGCTCCGTGCGCTGCCATAGTGGTGAATGACAAAACACCGACGAGGCAAATGTGTATATATCGATTCTTCCCCTTCGTGAAAGTCCGCGATGACTCGTGAGTAAAAACCCCTAGTCCGTAGCCGTACACGTTATAGGTGCGCACCTCTCTCTCTCTCTCTCTATCCGTACCCGTATACGTTATAGTTTTTTATTCCACCCTCACCCTTCGTGAAAGTCCGTGATCATTCGGGCTGTAATGTTATCTGCAATCATTTAACCTAGGAATTGACGAATTTGGTGCAAAATCAGAGGATTGTGAGTTAACCCAGGAAGGGTGGTCGCGCGGACCTGGGTGTAGACACCTTGTAGGCCACCAATGAGCATCGACTCTCATGTTTATAAATAGACGCAATCATTTAACATGGAAATTTAGACTAGGTGAATTTTCGTGTAAAATGAAGGGATTCTGACGTCACCCAGAATGCATCACTGGCGCCAGTGCTGTACATACGACCCTTTTGAGGGCCAACCCCAATGTTATATCAATACATGCAATCATTTAAAGTAGGAATTGACAAATTTGGTGCAAAATCAGCGGATTGTGAGTTAACCCAGGAAGGGTTGTCACGCGGACCTCGGTGTAGACACCTTGTAGACCACCAATGAGCATCCATTCTCATGTTATTAATAGCCGCAATCATTTAACATAGGAATTTGCTAGTGCGAATTTTCGTGTAAAATGAAGAGATTGTGACGTCACCCAGGAATGGCGCCAGTGGTGTACATGCGACCCTTTTCAGGGCCAACCCCAATGTTATATCAATACACGCAATCATTTAACGTAGGAATTGACAAATTTGGTGCAAAATCAGCGGATTGTGAGTTAACCCAGGAAGGGTGGTCGCGCGGACCTCGGTGTAGACACCAATCAGCGATGTGTACATCGACTCTCATGTTATTAATAGACGCAATCATTTAACCTAGGAATTTGCTAGTGCGAATTTTGGTGCAAAATGAAGGATTGTAAATTAACCCAGGAAGGGTGGGGGCCCCCACTATTGGCCAATCAGCAGACCCGAATAAGAGCCAATGAGATGTCTATAAAAGAGCCAATCCGCTATCGCTAAAAAGAACCAATGAAGCCAGCATCACCGAGGTTGAAACAGCCAATGAAAATCACCTGTATGTCAGTATAAAGCCAGCGGGAGCGTGGTGAGCGGCATTCCAAAACCCTTTACCACACTGTGAAGACGTATGAACATATTGAAGAAAATGAACAACAACCGGGTAGCCAAGATGTCGACTACAAAGGCTTCGGGGCGAATGGCGGCAGCACGCAGGGAGAGAGAGAAAATGGTAAAGGACGTCAAAGATTTCTGGCTCAGAGAACTTCAAGGCTGGTGCCAACAAGTGGACAACCATTTCAATCAAGAAGTGGCCAGGATTCTCCGCGTCCTCATCGTGTTAGCACGAACCGTAACGGATGAGGAGTGGTTGGTGCACTTGAAAGCGGCGATGGAGGAGTTGTATCCACCACCCCCACAACTACCACCGCCACAACAACAACAACAAGTCCAGCCGGAATTCGTGGATATCGGGGACATACCACCGGCCAATTTCCTGCAAGATCTACCCATTCATGATGTACAAGATGAGGGACAACACCGGTACACGTTGGAGCCATACAGCTATTTTTCCGTCAGCGATATGAGTAGACAGGAAAACTCACCCTGAAGAAAACAGGGTCAACAAATTCACTTCAACGGCCCTTTTCAGGGCCAAGCAACGGCCCTTTTCAGGGCCACCCCAATCTACCGAAAGGGGGAACTTCTAACTTGGCACATTCAATTCAAATCACAGGTCCTACATCATGTCCTCTATATTCTATAGTATTACCAATCTCCAACACCAAAAAACAATCCCTGCCCCGTCAACGGCCCTTTTCAGGGCCAACCCCTTACTTCCAACACACAGGGTTTTTTTTCTCAGTGTTATAGGGCTAACGCATGCAAAAAATTTGTGCAAAATGAGCGGATTGTAAATTAACCCAGGAAGGGTGGTCGCGCGGACCTGGGTGTAGGCACCTTGTAGGCCACCAATCAGCGACGTGTACATCCATTCTAATGTTATAAATAGACGCAATGATTTAACATGGGAATTTGCACTAGGTGAATTTCGTGTAAAATGAAGGGATTCTGACATCACCCAGAATGCATCACTGGCGCCAGTGCTGTACATGCGACCCTTTTCAGGGACAACCCCAATGTTATCTCAATACACGCAATCATTTAACCTAGGAATTGTGAATTTGGTGCAAAATCGGCGGATTGTAAATTAACCCAGGAATGGTGGTCGCGCGGACCTCGGTGTAGACACCTTGTAGACCACCAATCAGCATTGACTGTAATGTTATAAATAGCCGCAATTCATTTAACATAGGAATTGACACTAGGTGAATTTTCGTGTAAAATGAAGGGATTCTGACGTCACCCAGAATGCATCACTGGCGCCAGTGCTGTACATGCGACCCTTTTCAGGGCCAACCCCAATGTTATCTCAATACATGCAATCATTTAACCTAGGAATTGTGAATTTGATGCAAAATCTGAGGATTGTGAGTTAACCCAGGAAGGGTGGTCGCGCGGACCTCGGCGTAGGCACCAATCAGCGATGCGTACATATTATAGATATACGAAAAAATGTTTCAGGGCCAACCCTAATGTTATAAACATAGGAATGGATTTTAACATGGGAATTGATGTGTTATTTACCTATTGTTACCTAGGTATGTGTGTGCATGTGCAGGAGTTGGTGTTATTTTGTGCTTTGAGTTAGAAGTTCTCTTTCCAAAGAATTGGGTGGCCCTGAAAAGGGCCTTTGGAAGATGCAAGGGGTTACATCGTTCGGGCGAGGTTTACCCGCCTCCGGGTACACACCGGGCAATCGAGGGCAATGAAATGACACTCTATGGGTATATCAGTGGACATAGGCTCTGTTCGGTGGGCCTGTGTGTGAATACAGGATACACACAGGGCTTGATGACCGCATGGAAAAATGGCATATTTAGCAAAGCGTGTAGAGCATTGCACACAGCGTAAATACTGTGCTGGTGTCCATATTACGTGTGGTGCCAGTCTTCTTTTTATTGCGGTAGCGTAGTGCTGCATCTCTTGAATTTGTTCTTTTTCTTGTTCGCTCCTTTTTCTTATTTTTTCTCTCTTTTTCTGTATTTTCTTGGATGTTCCCTCCCCTTCTTCTTCTTCTTCTTCTTCTTCTTCTTTCTGTATTTTCTTGGATGTTCCCTCCCCTTCTTCTTCTTCTTCTTCTTCTTCTTCTTCTTTTTCTTGTTCTTGTTTCAGTAATGACGGCTGTAATATACCCATCTGTTCTTCTTCTTCTTCTTGTTCTTTTCCCCCTCCTTTTTTTCTGGGTGTGCCAACTCATCGGGTGGGAGTTGAGCTTGGAGGCTTTGTTCTTCATGTTGTTGGAAGATATCTTCTAGCACTTGGTGAAACCGTTGGGTTTCGAGTGCGGTGACATCCGCTACCACTTGTGCTCCTTCGTCGTGTTCAATATCACCGCCCTGTAGTACCGGTTGGTGTTGTTCATCTGTAAATAGGGGTTGTAATATATTATCCAGCCAATCTTCATCGTGTACCATATCGATGAAATTCTCCTCTACCGGTGGGTGTTGTAGTTCACTATCTCTGATGAACTCTTCAAGCGCTGCATCAATATCCATGGTTTCAGCCATGATGTAATTGTGAATGAATGAATGGCAAGATACAGCGCGCTATTTATAGTCTAACCGTAGAGCACGCGGACGTCAGCGAAATCGTTCATCAAAACTTTTGTGCTGAGCTCACGCTGGAAGAAATTTTGTGTTTCTTTTCCAATTTTAAACCGGTGTCATTTTGCAATAAATGCGAGGTCAGGTATAAAATTTATTTCAAGTTGAACTGGGGGCAACTGATGGTGTAGCATTGAAAAATTTAGAAGACTAGCGGTAGACTAAGCCGCTATTTTAATGATTTTATCGATTTTTAGTCCCGTAACGTTATGGTTAGGGTAGTGTGGAAAACCCGGTACACTGGAAATAAATCGGTTTTCCTGGGTAAAAAAACGTCAGGTATTTTCCTGACAGCCTTATAATGGCACCCTGAAAATTGTAGCCAGTTTATCGAAAGAAAACTAGGAAATTTTATCACACGGGCTACGATAACACAGCACTATACAGTGTGCAGGCAAATGTGAGTAGAGCTATGGGTGTCAACTTGTACACCACAGCTTGGTACAACATGGCGGATCAGGCCGCCATCTTGTACACCACAGCTTGGTGGCCGCCGCCATCTTGTACCAGGCCGCCATGTTGTACACCACAGGTTGGTACAACATGGCCGCCTAGACTATAAATAACGCGTAGTATGTTGCCATTTATTCACAACTACAATCATGGGTACAAGACGAAGGCTATTCAACGATCCTAGAGAACACAGAGAGGTGATTACGAGTGAAGAACATAACGATGGAGTGACAATAATTACAAGCTTTGAGCGGGTTATTGCCGACGAAACGATGATACGGCGAAGTGAAGAACAACTCGAAGAGCTCAGGAGGGAGGCAATGGAAGAAGATGCGAGGTTGATGAGACGGCGAAGTGAAGAACAAGACGAGGAGATGAGGAGGGTGGCAATGGAAGAAGATGAGGATGTACCTACGGACGATGAAGAACTCCCCGACCTAGAGTGGTTAAACAGTAACAGACCTCCAGCAAATACAACGGCTACCCAAACACCAATTATAACAACGCCGGCTACCGAAACACGAACGCCAGCTACAACAACAACAACAACAACAAGAACAACACCACCACCATGCTCTTGGGCCGAGGTAACCCGCCTGAACGAACAGGTGAACCGCCTAAACGAACAGGTGACCCACCAAAACGAACAGATTATTGAAATGAGGGAAGACATGGGTCAAATGGACGCTGTGAAGTTTAAACTACAACAAGACCTACATCAGGAAAACAGTAAATCAAACTGTAGCGTGTGTACAGACGACGAAAGCCTGTACGCCCTATTTCCGTGCGGGCATTTATGCCTATGTGAAGAATGCTGGGTGACGCTAACATGTATAGGGGACACGTGCCACTGCGCTGAAACGGACGAACAGCATTTAAAGATCAAGTGTCCCGTGTGTAGGAAGCAGGTGGCCGGGGTAAAGAGAATCTACCGCTCCTAAAACAAGTGTCGTAACACTTTTCCAAAGTCCCTTTTCAGGGCCACCCAATGTTTTCGAAAGAGAACTTCTAACTCAAAGCACAACACCAGCTCCCATCACCCCTATGAAAACCTAAGGTCTTCACCACAATAGACTCTTAATGTTGAATTTTTTTTAATACAATTATCTTCTGCAAAAGAATGAACACTAACAGCCATTTTTTGAATTTTCTACTATTTTTATTAACACAAATAGAATGAACGTGTTCACCAGACTCTGGGTATTGAATTTTTAATACAATTATACGCTATGAAGGCGCTTCAATGCACATAGAATGAACATAAAATGAACATAGAATGTAGGAATACGATAATGTCTGAATGTTTTTCAATGCAATAAGACTTGAAAATGTTCAATATTTATACAACAAGACAATAGAATGAACGTCTTCAGTAAAACTCTGAGTATTGAATTTTAATACAATTAACAGTAAAACTGAGTATTGAATTTTTAATACAATTATACGCTATGAAGGCGCTTCAATGAACGTGTAGGAATACGGTAAATGTTTTCAACACAAGACTTGAAATGTTCAATAGTTATGCAACAAGACTTGTTTGAACTCATCATCGTCTTTCCGCCCCTGGTGCACGTAGATGTAGGTAGCAATCTGTTCACGTGGAATTCTGGGAGCGCAGGCAGCTTCCAATGCCAGGGCAATTTGCTCCTCGGTGACGGTCTGTAGTGCCTCAGTGATGAGCGCGTATGAGGGTATTATATTCTCCACACACGTATGCATGTTTATCGGACTGTTGTTCACACAGCCTGCACATGCTTCGATACGCAAGTGTCGAATGCGAGGTCTGACATGATCCAGGAATGTGTCGATGTACTTCTTACAAATATACTGAGTCACCTGGTCAGACAGGGCTTCATGAATTATAGCTGTGAGACTCTGCAACTTCCGCCACGCCGTTATTTTCAAGGTGACACCCTGAGGACAAGGAACACGCTCTTGCGTATCTAACCTCATTTTCCATTTCCGTATATGCACCAGGAGCTGGTCGTTGAAATATGCACAGCTGACAAAGATGTCGTCACCCACATAAAATTTCGCTTCGTCACTCCCCTGGTCGCGAATAACAGCATCGATGGCGTAATCAAGGGTCTGCAGTTTTAGCCAGGTGTCGAAGGTCAAGGCAATATGCCTAGCTGGTCTGTCGTTAAAGGCCGGTGCGTTAAAATGCACTTCTTCGTCTTTGACACTCACAGTTAAATAGGCTGAGAGCTCCCAAATGTTCGTGTGGGCTGCCTGGTAGGCCTGCTGGATAATGTTATTGATCTCCTGCACAGACATAGGCAGTTGCACCTCTTCTTCTTTCACGGGCTCAGGCACTTGCTGGGGCACTGGCTGAAGCACTGGCTCAGGTATTTCTAAAGGTGTTAGTCGGGGCCGTTTGGGTCGTGCAGCGCGTTTGGCAGGTACACCAGACGCTGGGTGCGTACGTTTGCTAGCTGTACGCTCTTCGGTGGTGTCCATGGCTAAGATATCATCATCTTGTATAACGTGGGTTTCAAGTAGATCTGCTAGTTCTTCATTTCCCGTCTTCTTCAACCCCTCCACGAAGGCTAGAAATGCATAGGGGGTAGAGCGCAGTAGACCGTCGATGAGGGCTCTGTTTTGTGCTGAAGTGGTTTTCTCAGCCATGGTATCTTCGACACGCTGTTTCAGAAGTATGTTTTCCTCCATAAGCAGATCACATAATTCGGCCACATGCTGCATCTCATCAATGAGGCGAACACGGTACTTTCGAAGCTTCACTAAAAAGTATGACTCCATGACTGTGGGCTCAGGCTGGTGAGTAACTGCTACGGTGTAATAGTCTGGTGAATTTGCACTGGTAAAATGAAAAAAAGTAAAAGGTTCTCCACAGCTCATACAAGCAGGCAAGCAGGCTGGCTGGCTGGCTGGCTAGAGGTCAGGTAGGTAGGCAGGCAGGCAGGCAGGCAGTCAGGCTGAGCAGGCAGGCAGGCAGGCAGGCAGGCAGGTCAGGCTGGGCAGGCAGGCAGGCTGGGCAGGTAAGTCAGGCAGGTAGTGCAATGAATACACCCAATCCACTAAAAATCACCTCCTTTTATACGTTTTTCTCATGCCGCCATGTTGTACACCACAGCTTGGTACAACATGGCGGATCAGGCCGCCATGTTGTACACCACAGCTTGGTACAACATGGCGGATCAGGCCGCCATGTTGTACACCACAGCTTGGTACAACATGGCGGATCAGGCCGCCATCTTGTACACCACAGCTTGGTACAACATGGCGGATCAGGCCGCCATCTTGTACACCACAGCTTGGTACAACATGGCGGCCGCCGCCATCTTGTACACCACAGCTTGGTACAACATGGCGGAGCAGGCCGCCATCTTGTACACCACAGCTTGGTACAACATGGCGGAGCAGGCCGCCATCTTGTACACCACAGCTTGGTACAACATGGCGGATCAGGCCGCCATCTTGTACACCACAGCTTGGTACAACATGGCGGCATGGGAAAACCCCAAACAAGTCTGGACATGTCCAAGGGTCACGACCCATTCAACACAACCGGAAGTGACGTCATAGTTGGCTCCATTTAACCTTTATACACTACTGACTTGGAAATTCATTTGGGTAAAGAATAATGGTCAGGGATTAGGTTTCGTGTGAAGACCATCATATCTTGCTGACATCTTTGAAAACGGTTGACCACGTTCCTGTTCCATCTTGTTTTTATTTCCTACACATTTAGAATTGGTGCTAACTGTCACACGAAATAGATCTTTTGATTATTGACTTGGGAATTGTTTTATGGGCGACGGCTGAATATTGAATGTCCGATCTGACGCTTGCTAAAGCACACCTTCTCACCGAGTCGACTCTCTCGAGCTTCACATCTGTCGCCCTTCATTGTCTTCGCCGTTTGCAAACATAGCTCGGACGACCGCTCGCTAACCCACGAGTGCATTAACCATTGCCGCGTGTTGTCAAACGCCTACCGAATAGGAACGTTCTCCGTCATGACTTGGGAATAGCGCAATGAGGTTCGGGGTTAGAATAGACGTTACACATCCGTACATGCTCTTTCTTTACTACTCCCGATGTGCGCATGTGCGTACCCCATACCTTGACCAGGACACTGTATAACACTACACAACAAGAGCGTTCCATAGAATTTCCACATTTTGCCCCAGTATTTAACGCAACATTGAAAGGATGGGGGAAAAGGATACCGGCGTACTGCAAGAAGTCATCTGACAACAGAGACAAATATTCGGACTCCTCGTTCCTAATAACATCACACGAATAAAGAGTGATCCCTGTGATGATTTGTATCCCAGTCGGGCTTTCATTGTAGACGTTTATGTGGACATCTTGAATGAACATCTATATGCCTCACTTAGTTCCACTTCACGTCCCAAGATCACATACGCTCCCCAAACTGCGCTTTCTCTACTACTGATGACGTCACCGACTTCTGGACTATCTGCAGGGTCCACTCCAAAGCCAATGGGTCACATGCCCATGCCAATGGGTTAGTGGTCAATGGGTTAATATCACCGGTCAACTACCCCAGTCGTATTGTACACCGTGAGAGAGTCGACACCCTGCACGTCACATTTGGATCAAGAATAGCCTGCAGATCGCCCAAACACTGCTACTCACCGAGTTTGACATCACGGTCAACGTGCACAAAACCCCAGTCGTATTCTACATCACGGGAGTTTCAATTCGACATCTTGCACAACACATTTGGACAAACTATGGCCCACCTAATCGGACGTTGCACCCCAGGCCACACCCCCGTTGACACACCCCTTCCTGCTCAACCTGTGCTTTCTTATTACTGATAATGTCAACACGACACCCTGCGCAACATCTGAATGAAGAATGGCCAATAGATCACCCCAAACGCCTGTGTGCATCCGAATATGCCCGTTCTCTACTACACTCCGAGTGCGAATGGACGTCACCGTCAATGTGGACAGCATCACAATCTTATTCTACATTACGAGAGCTTGACTACGACACCCTGCATGAACCAGACATCCCCAAGTTACATCCCAGCAGATCCTCATTGACGCAATTCCCTTCCCGCGCAAAATGAGCTTTCTCTACTACTGATGGCATCACAAATGAAGTCACCTGGTTGGTCTTCTTTGAAGTCACTCCTAGTTACCATGATGTCAATCCAATCTAAAGTCCATGATCCAGGGACAAATGCCCAAGGTCTCGCCTCATTTCCCACAGCAAATACTAAGAGATTTAATTTTCTACAGCTATCGCCTATCGGTAGACATGCGCATAGAAATGCAATGCTTTCCCTTTCGATGAATATAATTTTGCAAGTAACAAGGAACAGAGTTAACTTTCATTGTGATACGCTTAACTTTGTTTTATTCCGATTCCTACGTTCATATAATTTCTTTTCAATGACTTTCTCTTGATAAACTTCAATGGCGTTTCTACTGAAGCGCCATGGAACGATAGTGGGTTATGGTAGTATATGGTGTCATGAAAGAAGTTAAAATGTTTTATTTGCACAGCAATTTCGTGCAAGCGATTTTGGCATGTGGTATGACGATTCGCGATATAGTACGATGATATGATAATACGATATACCTGCACCGATATACAATACTTTGTTCGAAGGATGGTGCATGCAATGCAACTATTTTGATTTTGGCGTGCTACCGAATTTCGGCAGTGCGATGATCAACACAATGCGATAATTTAAAACGAATATCCAACCAGGACTCATGTTCAGGGAAGAACAGAATGAGATGGGAATCTGTCCTATGTGAGTCGGAACTGGCGACTTGTAGCATCACCTCATCGTACCACCGACTGTATCATCGCGATAGTACGAACTACGACTGAAGGATGGTACGGTGAGGGTAATTCACCGTACCACGATGTGACAATACGAACACTATACGATATTATATTATCGAATCATCGTCGAGAAAGTTAGGGAAAATGAGGCGACATATCTTCTATAAAACGTGAAGATCTCACTAAATCAACATCGCGTCTAAACAAAACATACCATAGCATAGCCTGAATTCATTTGTCTCCATAGAAATATTTAAGATCTAATTAAATAACAGAAAATTGAATACACGTGGGAGGATGTAGCGCGTGCCGTAAAATCGCTTATTATAACATCTGTCATTGTTTGTGCATTCGATATCCTTCTTAGTTTACTTGATTTTGAAATATTTCCAAATACTGTTTGTTGAACGTGGAATTCTGACGTAAACAGTTTATGTAATAATAAGCCGGTAAGTCAAGAGGGTTTAAATAGTAGGCCTACTGGATTGAGATGCGAATACATCCTTCGATTTTATCCTTATAAGTATTGGCGGCCAACAGCGCCGACAGATGTTTCCGTGATCGTTTCTGAATCATTGCCAAGGCGAGCTTAATTATGATTGACCGATACAGGCCAACAACAATGAGGATGTGTCATAAAAAATGGTCATTGTACAGCAGGATTAATAATGAAGGACAAACTTCTCCTTCCGGGAAATGTAGACCTCAGATATGAGGGTCGGTTGTGTGTATAGTCAGGGAAATTGGATATTGGGGTATTTTCTTTCATCAGCTTTTACCTCGAAATTTGTCAAATTTATTGATATTATAGATGAAAGGAGAGAGGGACTTGTGGCCCCACAAAATAGCCAGGATACATTGTGACAAAAATGTTTCTGTTTGTTTTTCAATATATCGATCATCCATGCCCCATACGACATGAAAAAAAAAATAGAATTTAACATTTTATGTATTATGAATAATATCAGAACTTCGACTTCCAACGATGAAGGTCGGTTAAGGTCAACTAAGGCCTTTTAGAGGGATTTAGGGTTTTTTCTTCGATTCCAGCGATATCCCTTCACCAACGGGGTAATATTCTGATATCATATAGACAGACTCGATTCCAAATGACGTCAACAAATCTGAGTCCCTCAGTCTAGAACCCCACTGACAACTCATCTGTTGATTGACTCACTGCCCCATGCCATCGTGAAACAAAGATGCTGGCCGGCCGATGACTTGCCATGGCCAGTTGGGGCTCATCACTACTTCCAGCTCACGACCGATTACTCAACATTTAATTTCCTTCCTTCCCTGTAGCACCCTTAATAAAAAATGATGGACACATTAATGAAATGATGCGTTTTATCATTTAATGCGTCACACACAGCATCAGAGCAACTAGCTAAGGATTATATAGGTGATGCACTGGACGCTAGTTTAGAGCTTCCATGTTACATGGCAGAAGTTCATTGAGAACAATGAAATGAAGTTAAATTAAGTCAAAACTGTTAAATTAGCTTACAAAGAGGCCATTTCTGCCCATGTTATCTGCAAAATCAGCTGGTAATCGACGCATTTTTTGCAGGCTCTCTTAACGGATGGAATTTACCAAAAGAAATTCAACTGCGCGCGTTTTATAGCGAGGTTGTGACTCCCATGGCGTGCGGTTGGAGTGCCAAAACTGAAATATAACTTATCATAGGAAACACTGATGGTAATTATGGGGCACTGAGTTTTGGGGATCTTCAATAAATGCACTACAAAGTAGTGGATTTGTGCAAAAATCGTCTATTTTGAGGTGAAGCACCATTTTCTCTCTGTAAACATGAAGCCAGTCCTGAACCAAAATAAACTTTACGTGGAAACATTTGTCTTATCTAAAATGGTAGACGATTTTGGTTCTCAACTGCATGGCTGCATTTGTTTATAGAGAGAAAAAGGTGCTGTTTTCACCTTGTTGTTGACGATTTTCCAGAACTCCACTACTTCAATTCAAGAACCTGGAGACCCATATATGATTACCACGAGCATTCAAGAAGATAAGAGTTTTCTACGATAACTGAATACTTCATTTCATACGTAATATTTCATTTTTGGCACTCCAACCGCATAAAACCTCGCTAAAACGCACCAGGTCCGAATGTACTCGCTCAAACCCACTCCTCTGAAAACATCCACTTTTATAACAATGCATCATACGGTTTTAATTATTCGCGGTATGTAACCCGGATTCTAGGTGAGTGAATGTAAAGGCGTGTTATTTACGAAATAATACCAAGTGGGTCTTTTCATTCCTTCCCTCGGTGGCATCTATAACATCACAATATACACAATGTGATTCTCAGTTTGCGTCAATTGTGAAAGGCAGTCCTATACGATCTTTTACTTCGCAAAATATATACAAAATGTATTGCATTATAAACGACATGCCCCGTACACAATTACAATATGGGGCACATTTTTGTCGTATGAGACTTTGTTGTTCGCGGTCTATTATATCATGCACCCATTCCTTCGATGGTTATATTGCGACCAGGTGATACTTTTCCGTCAAAGGGTAAAAATAGATTATTTGTGATCCACCAACAGGCAAGCAATTCTTCCGCTAAATGTATTTTACATACGGTCTATCTCCTCTAATGTAAATTGTGCAAACAGGAGAACGTGTCACGGACACCTGGTGATAATCAACGAACTTACTAACAAACCTGGCATGGTTAATTAATTAACCTAATTATACACAAATACCGGACATTAAGAGAAAGTTTTTGTAGGAATTCATTCGAGTGTGAAGCTAATTGTGAGGAGAAAAAAATCATATTTGAACAGTGTGCATAATTCTTTAAACTTAGTTCTGGTATATCAGCTCCATAAATGATCAAACCATTAATGTTGATTGTAAATAGGGCCTATCCAAATGTCATGTTGGGCTCCATGACCTAACATAATGCTTGAAACGCCCAAACGAAACCAAACACAGAGCATGTTTGACCAATCTCAGTAAACTCAGATATAATATCACGGAACATTCCCCTGATTTACCATCTTGATTTACCTAGATTGATGTTTGACATGATTTTGCACCTGTCCCTCTTTAATTGTTTACCCTACTATAGGATACGCTCATACTATTCAGCTTGTATCACTGATGTCCCTACTCTCCTTGTTCAGAGAGTATTAGTCCGGCCCCACTGACTGTGCTGATGGCAAACAGAATGTCGATCTATATACCAAGTAAACTTCGTTCCATTAGTTGAATTTCAATACATTGAAAATGGAGGCATGTGCATGCTTGACTGATTTCCAATACATGGAATTTGAATTTCAATGTATTGTTACTGCATATTTGATATATTGAAATTGAGGGCTTATGATTGGGCATTTTTCAATTTATTGAAATTATAATTTTTATACATTGGTGTTGTTTAATGCAGCAAATTTTCGCAGAGATGGCCTACCATGTACTTTACACTCGCTCTTTATCAGCAAAGAGCATTCATGCACTCCTATAGTTACGCTGATAAACAGCTTGCATCACTGACGTCTCTACTCTCCTTGTTCCCCAGGGATAAGTGATAAGTATCAGTGATACAAGCTGAATAGTATGAGCGTAGAATTATGGGGCCACAAGTTTTTGCTTTCCTGCATGTGGCTCCATACAGACATACCATTGGTTGTTTTCATTGTATTGATATTCAAGTGCTTTGAATTGGTCAATCTTCAAGATATTGCAATTGAATTTCAGTACATAGAAAATGAAAGCTATGACTGACTGAATTTCAATACAGTGTTATTTTATTTTCAATACCGGTACACTGAAATTCAAGGCTTGTGATTGATTCATTTTAAATGTAGTCAAATTTAAAAGCATTGCTAACTGTTCAATAACAAATTTTGGCATAGCTGGTCTATCATGTCATAGAGCCATGTCAAGGTCTCATGGACCTTGCCATATACGGATACTTGCATTGACCACCCTTTCGGCTAGTGTTAGTAGTGCTCAAGAGAAATGTTTTTGCAACTAATGTATTTAGCATGGGTAATTTATTTGGGATTTTTAGCCCACCATCACCAGATGGTGGGCTGTTCAAATCACTTTTCGTCGTCCGTCCGTTTGGCGTCCGTCGTCCCTCAGTCCGTCCGTAAACAATTCTTGTTATCGCGATTTCTCAGGAACTACTTTATGGATCTTTCTCAAATTTGGTACGCAGGTACCCCTTGGGTATCTTTGCAAGATACCTTTTCTGGTCCGATTCGAAAATCCAATATGGCCACCAGGCAGCCATCTTGGATTTCCCCATGAAATATTGTTATCGCGATTTCCGTCCGTCGTCCGTCAGTCCGTCCGTAAACAATTCTTGTTATCGCGATTTCTCAGGAACTACTTCATGGATCTTTCTCAAATTTGGTACACAAGTTCCCCTTGGGGTCTAGTTTTGCAAGATAGCTTTTCTGGTCCGATTCGAAAATCCAATATGGCCACCAGGCAGCCATCTTGGATTTCCCCATAAAACATAGTTATCGTCATTTCTCAGGAAGTACTGCATGGATCTTTCTTAAATTTGGTACACAGGTTCCCCTTGGGGTCTAGTTGTGCAAGATACCTTTTCTGGTCAGATTCGAAAATCCAATATGGCCACCAGGCAGCCATCTTGGATTTCCCCATGAAACTTTGTTATTGCGATTTCTCAGGAACTTCTGCATGGATCTTTGTCAATTTGGTACACCGGTTCCCCTTGTCGTCTAGGTGTGCAAGATACCTTTTCTGGTCCGATTCGAAAATCCAATATGGCCACCAGGCGCCCATCTTGGATTTCCCCATGAAATTTTGTTATTGTGATTTCTCAAGAAGTACTGCATGGATCTTCCTCAAATTTGGTACACATGTTCCCCTTGTGGTCCAGTTGTGCAAGATACCTTTTTTGGTCCGATTCGAAAATCCATCTTGAATTTCCCCTGGAAACATTATCGTGAATTCGCAGGAAATATTTCATGGATCTTTCTGAAATGTGGTACACAGGTCCAACATGGGGCCTAGTTGTGCAAGATACATTTTTTGGTCCGATTCGAAAATCCAAGTTACGCTTCAAATAAATACGGTATTCCCGAGTTGTGATGTTGCATCACAAGAGTCGGCGGATCAAACGGTGGGGCATATTCTATATATTGACTTAAGAGAATATCTGTACCTTCACCTTCCATATCAAGGAGTTCAAATAATTCGGAATTCAGTTTTCTTTAGTCCATGCAGTTGCAAGTGAACTGCCCCACCGTTTCTTCTGCTGGCGGGTCGGCTACATGAAGGGATGTCACTCTTGTGACACAGCGTCACAACTCGACAACTGTAGACTACTGCATGTTTCAATCCAAGGGAGATAATCAGGATTCAGACACTTTCGAAGTTTCAAATTTACTGCACGGACCGGATCCCTTCAGTATTAAGTATTGTACCATCTTACTATTTTCGAGCATGGTATCTTAAAAGAGATATCTCAAACTAGCCCAGTAAGCAGAACAGGATTAGCATTCGTTCCTAATTATAAAATCTTAAGTATGTTTCATAGCTCATGTCAAAGTATCAAAGAGATTTGCCTTCGCTTCCAGTACCCAATGATGACATGTGCATAAAAAAAAATACTACAAAACGAAGACGAAGGATCCTCCGTACATGTACATTAACTTTCAGACTAACTTTGCTCATTTCTCTTGTACTATAACAACCGACTTAAGTACAGTTTCTAGAAATCTTGAAACTCCTGAAACTTAGAAAGATGATATCTTGGTGTTTTCCAGTGTCCCTTTTTCGATATTTTTTGCTCAGATTTGAAATTCTGTAAACAAAATTACAAATCAATCGCTTGTTCCTAGTAACAATGGACAAAAAGATCCTCTTGTCATTAGCTTACAATTATCGGACAATGGTGGGCACCAAGATCCTTCAGGATCTCTCCTTTAGCAAAGGTAGACTGGCAGATTCATGAGAACAAAGGAGTGTCACAGAACAAGATGAACAATCTGGACCTCTTCAGAAATCAAATATTCCCCCTCGGTGCCAATGTAATTTACTGGTTCGTTTTCGGGTTTAAGTCAACCAGTCAGTGGTCTCACAGCTGGAAGATACTAGTATACATGGTACATGAACGTTTTCGAATGGCCAGTGGAACTTTTACCATTTCTCGAAACGAAATTTTGTCAACCGATATTTTCACCCTTACATATTTCACCATAGTTCCAAACTTTGATGACGTGTTATATCTCTCTCAATCACGTGATAAATTGTGTATTCATTCATCTGCATGACATGTGAAAAATTACCCAGAAATCTAACATCGCTTATGTACTACGAAACCAATTAAATTGTCATTGTCAACGTAAGTACATGTGCCGCAAGGCGTGAAGTCCTATATGTAACCCCATACACCAAATTAAAGCTTGCTCTTCCGACTGTACCGGCCGAGGGACCTAGCGCTGGCAATTAAATTGATGTCATGTTAAATGAGGGAGGTGACAGGCTAATTGAGTTGTATAAAGATCCCCACCAGCCATTTAATTGTAATGGATGTTGGGGGCCTGCATTGCATCAAGGGATAGAAGTGGAATTTTATTGTCATGGATGTAAGGGGCCTACGTCATCAGGTTTCAGGACAATTCTGACACAAAACCACCACCTTCTGATACCATATGTATACCATACCCACATCATCAGAATTTACCAATCATGTTCTTTTCCTCACGAGTTGGACACATTTTTCACAAACACAAATGAAGGCATATATTTCTTTAGCAACAGAACTATCTTTTATTTATGCGGTTTCCACTTGTTACACCGTACATATAGACTGGGTCTACAGATTAAGGTCTTTCAACAACGTATCACCACATCATGAAATAAATACTAAATACAGTATTTCTTCGCGTGACTGTAATACAACACCCAAAACATGTGTTTAGTTCTTGACCGTCATAATTATATATGACTCAGACATCTGCACTGTCATACCAGTGATGATGGATTATATCCTTCTGACAGGTCTCACCATCAAAATCATCCAAGTTCAAAGTTTGACACATTTGCGTTCAAATTCTAAACACCAAGTCAAGGATGCATTTTTACAGTGTAATTTAGTTTTTCTTTTGAACAAATGCACGTTGGCCCTTGGGCTTAAAATACAGCAAAAATGTATTTAATGCAATATTGGAAGGCATTTGTATAGCAGATAATATAACATATGGTGGTCATGCATATTACAATTCTATTAATACAATGTTCTATCCAAAAATATCTTGGACAAACAAATGACCATAACGAACTATCTGAATCATTCGAGCACTAAAATGAACAACTTACGCAAAACAAATGGACAAAATGCTTTTTAAAAGCAATATATATTTCTGTCGTTCACATTGATTTCTACCTAACATCCAGAAATTTGAATTATAACACAAAGTTTTATACAAAATTTCAGACTGAAGCCAGATCAGTTAATCTCCAAATCTGGCTTCAGAATGAGACACAAAAAAGCACGTGGATTACCCAACTGTGCATTGTTAGATTCCAGGATCAACAGACTTCTAGTGTAGCACTGTTCTATCTAGTTGTCAATGTTGACCATTAATACACAGCAGGAATACCAAAAATATACCATAAATATGTATGTATGAAATCAACCCATGTATAAATGTCCTGGGCTTTATTGAATACAATAATTGCCTTGGGGGTGTAATGAATATAATTTGTTAATATTATCTTCTGGGCTCTAGACGGTCAGTAGATGTGTAAATGCTTAACACGCACGCAACGATACCACACTCACTGAAGCGTTTTCATTATTACACATCAACTCCATATGATTTCCCCTTTGGCATTTTGGTGGGAAGACTTTTAGTGATATATGTCCGTCGAGGTGATGGTTAATGTCGCCCATGTATATTAGTGTAATTGTTCATACAACTGGGGTTAAAGACAGTCACAACCAACATACATACATGTACACAAAAACAAATTAGGAACTCTGATTTAAGAATATATCACATAACAGAAAGATTACTGTTCACTTCTCTATAATCATACACATGTATTCGATGACAACTGATGGAAAACAGCAGAATAGCATAAATGAAACAGATGTTTTAACCACAAATGCATATAAATAATAACCCAAATTGGAAGGAAATGATGTCATACATTTGAGAGGATGGTACCAGTGCCAAACATCAAATATTACCAAGAATTTTTTTTGATTGGATGTTGCTGTATACCAATACTCAGATTAATTGCAAGGCGTCAAGTCTCAAATGACCGGGTAATCACACAGTACATGCAAAGTATTCATCCAAAATCACAGATTTTGAGGTGAAATCAGCTTTTACTTTTATGTTTGAGGTTTATACAGAATACTCTTTTCAATAAGGTAGGTGCGGACAAAAGCAGGGTCTCATTATTGTTGATCTATGTTACAGAAGCTGGCACCTTAAAACCACCCATTTTGCAGGAATACGCTAACTCACCCTGTTATTAGAGAATCCTACACTCAATGCTTTGCAAGTACACCGAGTATACAACAAAATGGTATATTTCATGCCAATCAAAAAATTTCTTTCAAAGCTAATATTTAATGTTTTCCCTAACTTGGGATGAATCCTCATTTCAACATACATCCTTTGGAGTTAAAACAGCTGTTGTCAAATATATAGTCTCTTCTGGGTTTCGCCTGAGGTCACCATTGAAAGTTTTTATTATTCTGGCAGTGTTGCTGATGAATGTTCGATGTGATCACAACCACGCTGATGGTAGATTGTATTGAGCTGATGACGTTTCGAATAGACGTCAGCAAATAGGGACAATTAATGCCCTCTGAGTATCATTGAATGCTTTGTTTGGTCCCACTGTATGATGTACAATATAAGTGCAGATGTTGTACAGATCACATAAAAAGACAAATGGAAAGATAGTTTGACCTTGACCAGCAACAAATTGCTGAAATTACTAATGTATATTAACATAATTGTTGGTTTGGTAGCTGTTCGAGTTGGCTGAATCGAGCCTATATAAACAATTTGGTTGCCAACCATGCATCTTCCCAGTGGAGTGCATGTTGGAAGCCTCTCCAATTTGACAAGTCACTGCGCAAAATATCCTATTCTCAATAGCCTCTACGTGCAGTAAACCCAAAATATACCTGGAAAAAAAATCAGGAAAGTCTCCTCTGGAAATCTCGACGTCAATGTGCACTCGGTAATATCATATGACCATTTAAACAGCCCACTGGAAGCATAACAACCATACCCATCTGACCGAATGGCAGATAATATCGTAATGGACGTCTATTTCCCCTTTCCACACATCATTTAGACAGGGACGTGTATAGAACAGGCAAAGTCAATATTGGCTAAAAGTGGAAATGCCAGGTTTGCCATGGATATCATGCAGACTTAGCAAATACAGCGTGTAGATGGAAGAATTGCCTGGTCCTATAATCCAGAGATTGGAATCAACACAAAGGTGAAGGAATGGGGGGTATGACCATATGTTATACTAGATTCTCCGGTCCAATTCTACTCTAATTATGGCTTCAATGGGCTGTGTGATTTATTATTTCAACAAGAATGCCATTTCTATTGATTTCATCTTCAGTATCATTGCTCAGAAATCTGGTTAAACATACATTTACATATCGCTTCTCATGGCCATGAAAATGTCATAGTGACAGGTACATGTACATGTAGCATGGGGCGACGGGTGCAAGATATACCAAGACTATCGCATAACTCACATTGGTAGACAAAATGTTTAAGCAAACACAAACACAGAAAATACCTGTAGCTTTCACATATAAGGACTGTATACCAACATGACAGAATCATTGTGAGAACATTCCTTTCAGGTATAGCCTTGGCAAATGGAGTGGAGAAGACACTAGGCTGTTAAAAAATGAAGCCGTCCCACGATGTCACCTGGGTTCAGAATGTATCACCTGAAGTTACTGATCTCTCCAGTGACAGAACGTGTATCTCAGCATCTAAATGAACAACTTGTGTGTATATGAAAAGAGCTGGACAGGTACTGAGTTGGACTGAGGTATCAACAGTGGCCTTATTTATGTTCATCAACCCAAAATAGCCAACAAGACATATCTGAGATAGTTTACATGGTGAGAGCTGGAGAGAACAGATATAGAGCACAAACATAAGTGGTACTGGTCCTGCTCCGGTTTGACCCCTGTACCAAGTAGTCAAACCACATTGGTCAGGTTCCTTGGTACCGTCCAATCTGGTCAAGGTGCTCTGGTGGTCCCCTGTCCTAATATACCGTTACTCTCTGTCGCTTTCATTTGAATCCTGCACCAGTCCACATCACTTCCTAAGCCATCATAACAAATGAACGCCAAGAAACAGTCTTATGCAAATATAAACATGTATTAACTTTTTTTACAATTTCCTTCTCTGCAAGTCAAATTTTCCATCTCCGGTTCCAGAAAGGTGCCCAATGATAGATTATTATCCTTCAGATCCAAGCATAAACTAGCAGTGGTGGAAATGGTAGTTCTGTGTAGTGGTTTAAAGTGTGGTACAACTTGCCGAATGTTTATTGACCAAACTACATACAATGAAAATCATCATTCTTATAAAACATGCGTACTGGCAAGGATTGCTGGCTCTTCATGAAAACCTTCTCACATCAACAACAACATGTACTCTCACAAAATGCTGGTCTAAAACATTGTAATGTTTCAATCACTTGATTGAAAAATTGTCAGAGTGAACAAGAATATGAAAGTCATTCTATCAAGGAACATTCATATATTAGAACCATACTATTAAAGTGAATGGAAATCAGTTTGATATCAGTGGTTGAATTAATAGATTACAGTCTTACTGTCTGTCCATTAACAAATGTTAGACATTGAAGGGAGGTTTTAGATACTGACAAACAAGTACTTAGAAGAGTTTGTTATACTAGTATCAGGATCAGGGATTATCTTGCTCTTGAATCACAGTACTGAATACAGGTTGTACATTGGGCTTCTGGTCAACTGGAACTTATGAAGCTAGAGAAATCATTAATCGAGATACATGTAAATACACTAACATGTATTGTTGTAGACATTACTTACTGCACTTCTTGGCCATATATGGTTGTGGCAACTGTCTGTATGGATACTGGTTTAATGATTGGCTATTCGCTACAAAATATCATCCATCAGTTCTAAAATGTACAAGGCCATTATTGCTGTATGAAGACTAGGACTAGATTTAGCCAGGAGTCCTGGTGATCTATCATTTAAAGTATAATCTAACCAACATGATCTCTCTTGGTGCCAACGGAGTCCACAAATCAGGGCACCTTGTAGTACGAGTATATGCTTATTCTGTTCATAAAATCAGACAATATAGATTATCACCACTCCAGGGGACTCCCAGAAGTCATTCATGATAGCGGCATTTATGTCCTGTCTAGTGACATATTAAAGGAAGTATTTTCAACAAATCAAAAGTACATTTACCAACTACCAGCAACAACAAATGAACTATCTTAACCCCTGTCTATTGCGACCAAAGTTCCCAGAAGAGAACATACTTTAAGTTTAAGGCACTAGTATGATCATGATAAATAGGGTTAACAGTGATTTAATGAGAATGTTCTGATGACTGCATGCATGTATGGTTATAATCGTCCTGCTTGAATAATGACCAGTTTGAGCTCATGACTGGCATGTGAAACGTCCACAATGCGATCCACCATTTCCTGAACAGACTGGATGGACGGGTACTGTAGCGCGGCTGTTTTGGTGGCCGTCACAGTCAGTTTCAAGCAATCACATAGATAATTGGCACAGTGCATAACCTTACTGCGGACATCACTACTGAGAAGGTTTCTGTGCAGCGTGTCACCGATATACACAATTTTGTGCGCTGACAGGACCACATACTTGCTATGAGCAATAAATACACGAGGAGGTTGGTTACACTCTATGCAGCCAAAAAATGCATCAATTGCATTAGTGAGCAACGTAGCATGTGTTTCTAGCTGTTTGGAGTAGAAGCTGAGTAGCTGTTGATCATTGGCTTCCAGTTTACTCAGCCCACTGTATGGCTCAGGCAGAATAAACTTACTCATGTCCGTGTTAACCGGGGTTTTCAAATCTTCCTCCAATTTCTCCATCTGAGCTTTCTGCTTTGGTGTGAGATCATCATCCCCGGTGTCCTTTTCTGGAACATCTCGTGTGGGTTTCTCGTGCTGAGTCTTCATGCCAGGAATCTTAGACTCCAAGTGAACATAGTCATAGTCATCGACCCAATTTTTAGCATCATTCTCATAATGGTTGCCACCAAGAAGGGTCTCTTTGCTGCCCGTAGATATCCTCTTTATGACAATATCGGAGTTTTTATTGACTTTCTGAGGAGGAGTAGGGGGAAGTGGTCTGTCCCTGGGTGGAGGAGCAGGTAGAGGTCTGTGCTGTACATTACTCCCCTGTCTACTGGGCAACTGAGGTTTGGGGGCTAGCTCGGGCTTTGGCTTGAGAACGGGTTTACTGGACGATTTCCTCTGCTCAGATGTGGCCGGGTTTTGGTTCAGGTCATGGGCCCTTCTAAAAAGAAGGACTGAATTTCCTTGAATAAAGGATGCAAGTTTTCGGACATCACCACTGAGATCCTTGGACATGGAGGCCACATGCCCCAGATCATCCTCCTTATATTGACCAGAGTCCAGGGCAAGCTTGGTTAAGTTCCATTTCATGTCGTCCAGGTTTTTTAGGCCATTCTGAATCCGTTGTAAGCACTGTTGCAGTGGGTGAAGCTGCTTGTAGAGTTTTTTAATGAGAGTTTTATCGGCTACTCGTGTTGAGTTGGCCAGAGTGCCTTGAGCAAAGTTTATGAAAGCTTCCAAGGATGTCCGAACATCAGCAGATGCCATCTTGATGTCATAAAGCTTTGGCTCTAATTTCTCACGTTTTCGCCATGTACTACTGACAAAAGCGTTAAGTTTGCCAGTAGACTTTTGCACATCTTGCTGTAGTTTAACAAGTAAGTCCATGGCCGAGTCTAAATCCAATGGCAATTCATCATACATGAAACAAGGCACATCAGAGTCACGTGAGCTAATGCTACACGTGGACAACCTTTGACCTTCATCGGAAGAGTCTGAGCGGATAGAAAGAACAGAATCCCTAGTCACTTGCGGAGGTATATCGTACACACCACTGGATACCTTCCTACCAGAACTTTTTAAAGTGCCACCATCATAATCCGGTGAACTTTCTAGGACAATTCTCGGGGCATTATTCGTCGGTACATCATAAATATCATCGACTGAATGTTCCTTGCTGCAGTTATTAATGGTGTCGTACATGTGACCTACTGGTGCAGCATAAATATGAGATTTGGGCGAGTCATAGTCTTCCCCCCCAAAACTACCAGCCTTAACCATGTTAACCTTGGGAGGAGAATCATACATGTCCAGACCAGAATCAGCTGATGCTTGCTTCACTGCACGAGGGTCCGATGGCGGTACATCATACAAATCCTGGGGAGAAATATCCAGACTAGATCTGGCCGAGTCACAGAGGCTTGGTGGGTTGGAAGAACGAGCCAGGCTTGGTGTAGACGCACTACTGGACATGGTGGAGTCTGCTGACATGAACGAGAGGACACTGGACCTATTGGAACGGGGTATGTCATAGCTATCTGGTGTAGAATGGTTGGGGTGTGGCATAGGGACACTGTACAGATTTTCCTTGTTTTGTTTCGACACTGTCGCCCTAGGTGGCGGAGTGTCATACATAGACTGCGGTGAAGGCTGGTTTGACTGATTGTCCACCTTAGATTTGTGTGGTGTGTAGTTGCCTTGAGAATCAGCGATTTTGCCTTCAACTCTGGATTCATTGGGAAAGTATCTGGATGGAGGCACGTCATAGTCATTAATACTCTTGTTAGGCTGGTTGTAGATGTAAACATCCCCCATCTTACGTGGCGTCACAACCTGAAATATACAACAAAAAAGTGAATTAGTTTCTCTAATACATTTGCTGTTGGTTCAAAGCAGGGTAAACAGGACGAATTGATCTTTACATGCTTATTACTTTGTGAACATCTCCCATTACAGGTGGTGTAAGGTGCTTACAGGTGTTGAAGGTGCTATACAGAAACAATGATGTACAAAGGAGTTGCAATTATATATGTACTATATTATTAACATTGGCCTAATTACAGTAACTGGGTACCTGTAATTCAATTCTTAATTTAACACAGGAAGGAAGCAATCAGAGATTGCTCAATTGTATGCCCCCCCTTCCGCTTTAATCCGACACTGCCCCGCCATTGTTCTGTTGTTTATTGGTTGGTGGAGGCCTAATTTGGATAATTATAAAAATTCTGTTTCTGTCACTTTTTTTGCCATGACTCACATAATACATATTCCAAGTATCAGCCAACAAGTGATAATACGATACTTGTCCATACAATATTAACAGAGATCCAGCCCTACAAGTCTCAAAGATTTGAAGAAAAAAGGGCCATAACTGTTGAAAATATGCGCGAAATGTGGAGAAACTTCACGCTGCACAACTACAGGGCACTGACCACATATCCTGCAAATTTCATAATTGTCCATACAATATTAACCGAGATCCAGCCCCGACAAGTCCCAATTCACACAAATTTGAAGAAAAAAGGGCCATAACTCTTGAAAATATATGCGAAACGTGGAGAAACTTCACGCTGCACAACTACAGGGCACTGACAACATATCCTGCAAATTTCATAATTGTCCATACAATATTAACCGAGATCCAGCCCGGACAAGTCCCAATTCACGAGAATTCAGGAACAAAGGGCCATAACTCTTGAAAATATAAGCGAAACGTGTGAAACTTTACGCTGCACAACTGTGGGGCACTGACCACATATCATGCAAATTTCATACTTGTCCATACAATATTAACCAAGATCCAGCCCGGACAAGTCCCATTCACAGTGATTTCAGAAAAAGGGCCATAACTCTTGAAAATTATACCGGAACTCGGAAAAAACTCAACGCTGCACATCTACGAGGCACTAGCCACATTCCATGCAAGTTTCAATCCTGTCCATCAAATATTAACCAAGATATTGCTCGGACAAGAAATTCGGACGGACAGACGGACAGACGGACAGACAGACAGACGGACAGACGGACGGACGGACAAAGCGATCGCTATATGCCCCCCCTCTAGTTAGAGGGGGGGCATAATCTAGTTAGAGGGGGGGCATAATTACCTAAAAGACTGGTAATAGCATGTATAGAGAAGCATAAATATGAATGGGTTATAGTATCATAAAACATGTCATATATGTATTCATTATGAAATATGCATGCATATATATTGCTTTATAATGTACGTGTAAATAGCCAGGTCATTATATTACCATGATAAAAGATATCACAAAGCCGTATGAATGGGTACTTTAGAGGTTAAAGCTACCCTATTTCTTCTAATTATTCAGAGGACAAAACTTAACTTCAGGCTACTGTGGAGATAAATTCTGCAAACATTCTACAAATTTCACTAGCTATCTTTGCAGTTCCTGGGATAAATAACATATCCGTGCCACAGTATTTAGCCTCAGTTGACATAAGGATGGATTTTTTCTGCTTCTAAGTCTAATAATGTTGTTCGAAAAATTAGAGGAAATAGGGTATAATGTTACTGGAAATGGCTGGCAGTAAACTTTAGCTAATGGAAAAAACTATATTCATCATTGTGGTATGTACACCTTATTGCTCAATATAACAAGTACATGTTCGAAATAATGATATTAATCTAACATTTATATGAAACCCAGCGAATAAAATGAGATAACAGTGTCTGTTCTTGACATAACCAGTTCTGGCTTCATCCCTCAATAAATGTCAATTTTCTAATGCTGTTGAATTAATAGCCTGTTTTAACGGACTTGAAACAGGTTTTTCCTCAGCAACATCTTGACAGAAATTCATCAACATCAGAATAAATCGCCTTAATCGTGGGTTGCTAGGGTAACCAGTCTCACAAATTTCCGTGTAATTACTGGCTTTGAAATAACTATCAGGTATCACTTCCTCTTCTTCAGTAATCCACAGACTTCATTTTACTGCCCAGCCTATAAAAACCCCACAATGTCTGTACATTGAGTACCTGTCATGTGTACATCCCTAACTTCCCTATTGTATAACATCTAACAAACACACAGAGCAGCAGGCCTTTTCTATAAGTATACAGACACCAATTTTCGGGGCAGGACTGATTGGACTACATGTATCTCAATAGCATTTAAACTTGCAGGAAGTTTTGTCACAATAAGAATCTGCACATTAGAATATTGGATGAACGGAAAGTGCCAGTTCTGGATATTGATTGGTTAGCGGACTCAGGAAAATAGGAAGTGAAAATCCGGGGCATTGATTGACTATCTATAGTATTGTGCAAGCCTCCCATTTAAGTTAAGGTTTGTATCACTGCCTTTACCCCTGTGCTCACCCCAGTGATGTACCCAGTTCATCAATAACTGTGGGGTGAAAACGGGGTTTGATTATGGTCCCCCATAATGGATTGACTAAATACAAAACAAAACACTGTTCTATCATCCTCTACCACATATATATGTTTGTCTTTCATTAGGAACTGAGCCTATAGGTGTGGGATCAAGCAATGACAATTTGTCTAGTCAGCTGAAAAGGAATTCCCTGTTAACACAGGTAACCTGACAAATATATTAGAGTGAACCTTTGCTCCTTTAGACTTCACTAGACCAACCTATCACATAAACCATCTATTGAAACCTCCACAAAAGACTGACCTACACATGAAAGAGAGTCAGCGAAACTGTATGATCAACATATAGACATATTAAAAGTTCATGCCCTGGATATACAATGTACCTATATATTGTGATAATGAACAACCCCAGGTCTACATATGTACCTGTAGAAGCAAAGACGGTTTCATAGTGAGTGCGTAAATATGATTAAAGGTTGCTTTCAACAATATTTCAATCATATCACGATGTTTGGGTCCTACATGTATTCCTTTTAACACCCAGGAATCCCACAGGTACAATGTACATGTAGGGTCCCATTCCTTTTAAAACCCGGGACCCCAAGGGTGAGGTCCTATTCCTTTTCACACCCAGGAAACCCATGGGTGCACCAGTTAGTTGCCTCTTATTACAAGCTGTCTGAGAAACCTAGACCTATTTTTGCGACGGCACCTCAGGTCAATCCGGGAGCCCCACAGAGCAGGAGGTCTCATATGATGCACATATGTCCAATAATTTCAAGCACTTTATGAACACACAACTACATCAACTCAGTTATAACTTCACAACATTCCATGAATCATTTCAAACAGTGATTACAGTGATGTCTAATTAATGCTCTCTCAATCATTTCAGACAGGACCGTCAGAATGGTTTTGCTGTCTTAATCGTTTCATACAGAGATGTCTGAAGGTTTTGCTACATGTATCTGGATAATTTCATACCGTGATGTCGGACTAGTTCTGTCTGAATCATTTCATACAGTGATGTTGGAATAGTGCTCTCTGAATTATTTCATACAGAGATGTCTGAATGGTTTTGCTCTCTGAATCCTTTCATACAGAGAGCGTGAGTGAGTATGATTTGACATCACTTTCAACACTTTTTCAGTCATATCATGACGTTAGGTTCCTATTCCTTTTCACACCCGGAAACCACACGGGTAGTCAGTCAAGAGATGTCTAAATAGTGCTGGCTGAATCATTTCATACAAAAATGTCTGAATAGCGCCCTCTGTCTCTGAATCATTTCATACAGGGATATCTGAATGATTTCGCTGTCTGAATCATTTCATACTATGATGTATAAATAGAGCTGTCTGAATTATTTCATACAGAGATGTCTGAATGGTTTTGTTGTCTGAATCATTTCATACATAGATATCTGAATAGTATGTTCTGAATCGTTGTCATACAATGGTTGTTTTCAAAATGCATCCAAACAGTGAACATGTTTGATCTAGTTTGAATTACCCAATCAGCGAGTCTTCTACTTGAATTTGAGCTGGCAAGTTTGAAATAGCCAATCATTAAATGCTCTACTTTATTTCACACTTATTAAGAGTGGTGCAGCAAGGTCAGAAAGACCTACCAATCACTCTATGAGGACAGAAGAACCTTGCAAACTCTGCAAAGACGAGGGTCATCTGATAAATATGTCAATGGGAGAACAATAGCCTGGATGTGTTGAACGCCATACAAGTAAATGTATGATTACCATTTGCTCATTGTGAATACGCTCTTATATGAAGTCTTTCAGTGGACACACTGGACAGATTACAATCTGACATTTGGGTCTCACAAAAAAATCTTTTCACGCGTTAATAATTTCATTCCTCAAATACCACAGGTGCATTATTAGTTGGTGATGTTAAAGGGTCTCTAGCTTGAATGACTGAATAAGAAAAGTTCACATAAAGTTCAGTCAGTGATGACAATTATATAAAGTAATGTTCTTAACTGAATAACTCTTCATTATATGTTACAACTTCCAATATTATGCTCAATAATTGCATACCAGAGAATTCTATTTGCAACTTGATTACAGCTCAACAATGGGGTTAACAAAAAATCCCCAGGAAATAGAGAGCATAGATTAAATAAACTTCTTCAACAGCTGCAATCTTCGTCTAATAACAAGGGTTCTCTTTTGTCGTATGTGCACAAAGATTTGCGCCATATTGGGGATGACAGCGGTCACAGCGCGCCCTTAACCACAGACTGTGTGGACCACTTTCCTGTACGCAGTCTACCTGGTCGGGACAATTGGGCCATTCATCATGTCGCAGCTTTTCAAACCTTCCTGCAAAACCTGTTGTCAAACGGTGACATTCTGACAGGCCTGGCCATAGAAATGTGAGGGCAACACGGGTACATTTACATCTAGGATTATTCTTAACATTCATGCCTGCATAACCACACAACAATTTACAAACAAGTATTTTTCAAGGCATTCACGGAGCAGCCCATGTAGTAGAGCCTATCTACGATTTCTTTGAGGTTAAGGTGCATAGTCTGGAGGGCAGGTGTGGCTAATGAATTAAGATATAGAGAACTGTCTTCAAGGGCCTCTCTACCATCACTGGTTACACAACTTTCAACCGAATCTCATTTCGCCATGCAGCCTCAGGAAGGCTACGCCAAGTACATGTAGCATAGCTTGGCAAACAAGGACTGGACAATCACAAACAGATTATGATTGAGCCTGGATGTACCTGACCTGGAATGGGGTGGGGGATAGGGCTAATCTCTTATCAATTTGTTACAAGGAGCCTTTGGGACACAACAAAAATTTTAAGTGTTCTCATAATCCTTCCATGAAATGGCAACAGAAGATGGTTTTGAACTGCAACATTTAGACAAAAAAAAGGTACCCGTTTTTGGTCTAAGAATCCAGCAAAAAGCAGTGCGGTGTGTGACAGCTTATTTTAAATTCTGAAAAAGCCCTGATTTAGGGGCGTGATATAGGTCATATAGGTATATATGTCATCATATGTCATATTATGTCATCATGTGATTGTCATATTTTCATCATGTCATATTATGTCATCATATGTCATATCATGTCAGCATGCACCAAAACAGAAACATTTATTTTCCAAAAGTAACAACCTTTTCTAACACTTTCACATTTAAAGGGTGAAAACTCTTGGAAGATAACTTTGCTGATGATTTTGTGGAAGAACTGTAATGGATGCGCATAAATCAGAATGACACATGCACAGACCAGAAACTAAAGAGATGTTTTTTTCTGACTTAAAGGATATGGATATTACAACAGTAACCTGTACAATATATGGATTTGCTCTCAATTCATTGTTCACATGAATCATACGAATAAACTTTGCAGAGATAAAATACCCACAAAAACTGTATCAGGAGAAAAAAGAATTAAAGTACCTGCAGCTTTTCTCGCTGGTGAAAAAAAGATGACAAATGTGAAACTGTATGAAGTAAACTGACATGTTTTCTACCTTTTTTGTGAAACCTGAATACTAGTTTTAAATCTGAGTGTCTAGACCAGATAGGTTTGGTTTAGTCATAAGTTAGTGAGACAGAACCACTCTTGTTGACAGACAAACCATTAATCATGAGACCTATAACTTTACTACCTACTAGGTTTGTTTACATCTTTCATGAGAAATACAGCAGTTACAGGAATTCTATGCTTAAATACCACCAACCCAACTATCCATGTAAGTGATATATTCCCACATTAATGTGGTACTTTTTTTCATAGATTGTATTAAGCTTATACATTTTAACTTGTGTCTGGTTTAGTCTCTCTAGACTATTTATCAAGGTGTACATCATTCTATTATGAGAAAATTGCCAGTATGGGTCATGGGGCAAGTTTTGTCTACTAGAGTTACACAGCTACACACAACCTACCTTCTTTTTTAACCCATTTTTCTGACAGCTACAATATTTACATTGAAATGTATGCACACGTGCACACACACATCAAAGTTTCGTCCTGAAAGCGAACTCACCTTCTCCTTTTTGAAAATCAATCTAATTTTGCATTTTCTGGGAGTTGCAGAATGATCCAAAATATTTCATCATACTGTAAGTTGAGACATGCGAGTCTGATTGTTTGTTTGTTTGTTCTCTATGTGCTTCTAAACCGCTGGACAGAATGAGTAAAAAAAATCCCAGGTTTTAGCATCCTTGTCCCTGGACTGACCACACTCAATTGATCTTTTCCTATGTTTTAAGTATATATAAGATATACCATTTAAAGTCAGTCGAGAAACAAATTTGGTTACATTTTAACACTCAGTCGCCAGTCATCATCCATATAGAATTCAGGAGTCTGTATATCTTGGTTTCCTATGTTCTAACACAGCATAAGAGTACATATAGCACATAACATTCCATATTGTACTGTATTATATTGATAATATATCATGCTTGAATTAAACTGTACAATGTAATTCTCTCCATATAAAACTCCAGTACTGTTGTATCATGTACCAGGGCTCAATTACATAGGGAGAGTTGTTCGAGTTGACAAAGGCCAATGATTCAGTATATTGAATGGCTGAATTTAATCCGTTGTTAATCCGCCTTTTGCGCTATTTGTAATGCCGGTTTCGGCCGCAAGGTGGCGCTAGCGCTCACGGCACTTTGGTCTGTTCTGGTTGTCTGCTAAACATGTGCAGGAGGGAAGGCGGGTATTGTATTTCGCCTCGTTTTGTCGGATTTTCTCACCGATGGAGACGTCCTTGGTAATTTACGCAAGTAGTCATCAAGTCTAATTTTTACTCGTTTGTACAAGCATAATAAAAGCCGCTTTGTCAACAAATTGGGCAATCAAAGCTCGTCGTTGTTGTTGCTATAAAACATTTGTTTAGTTATAGTAGAGACTTGCGTGTCATCGACTCGGGGATAAAGGATTTTTTTTTGCAGCCGAAATACATGTACATGGTATAATAATTAGATAATTAACAAATTAAAAATAAGTAGCTATTAGTGCAAAAACTACTTCCTCAGTATTTATGAGAAGTTAGAAGACATATGGCACATTAATTTCCTGTTCAGTGTGTCTTTTCACAATAAAATTATGAAACACTACCAGCCGTCCCAACTGAAGCGGGTTGGGTTCTTGTTGATCACATTATAATCATACAGCTACATTAACAGCTACATGGTAGTCGGGTTAACTAATAATCCGATTATTTCTCACAGTACTTGATCAAACAAACTGGCCCCTGCTGATTGTTTTCAGTAGTGTGGTTTAATCAGGCTGAACTGCCGGCCACCCACCATGTTTTATAACAACAACAACGACGAGCTTTGATTGCCCAATTTGTTGACAAAGCGGCTTTTATTATGCTTGTACAAACGAGTAAAAATTAGACTTGATGACTATACTTATGTAAACTACCAAGGATGTCTCCATCAGTGAGAAAATCTGACGAAACGAGGCGAAATACAATACCCGCCTTCCCTCCTGCACATGTTTAGCAGACAACCGGAACAGACCAAAGTGCCGTGAGCGCTAGCGCCACCTTGCGGCCGAAACCGGCATTACGAATAGCGCAAAAGGCAGATTACAGAATGTATCTCCCCATGTAGCAGGCAACTTCACTTCTAGTGAATGAAATTTTGGAAGGCTTCTAAGTTTCCCAAACCACATACATAGAACATCATGTAGTTAATGAATGTACTGCACATGTTGTAACAAAATTTTTAAACTTCTATGTAAAATGGTAAAATGTACAGCTTGATTGATATTTTGTCTACACTACCCAACTTGACTGGAAAACCGGAAATATATGTCACAACTGCTTAATTAGTCTCTTTGGTCATAAAAGTACCAGCACATTTATACAACTACCAAACGGCAACGTAACACCAGACACGGCATAAGACATTGCCTGACATTTTAAGGAATTTTTTCCAACTGTGGAAATGTCATGGCAAACCAATATTATTTTCTGTAAATGTAAATGGTACCAGTATTAGGTTTTAAGTGTTTAAAAGAGTGGTAAATTACTGCCATATGGGGTCAAACGTAATCTAAATTATTCATATAAAACAAATCTTTTGACATGTGACCTATATTGGCCAATATTATGTTCACCTTTCGATATTTAATATTTGAGGATGATATTTTAACCATGACATGCTTAAAATGTCATAACTAATAGTCTACATGTAGAGCAGCTGAATGGAGCAACTTATACATGTTGTACATGTAGGAGCATCTATAGACTTTTGTGGATAATAATTACACATACATGTATTAATTATTGTTACTGGGAAAAGCGGAAAACATTGAATCTCTCTTGTTCTTCTCAAAATACAGAATGTAGAAGTATTTCTAGTAGTTGACTTTGAAAACAACTATTACTGCATATTCAGCTACCAGTTCACTTTTTGCCTCCTTGATTGATTTCTCATATGTTTGTTTTTTCTTCACCAAATTCCTACGAAGTAGCCTACTATCTGTAAATTGTCCGGTAGTCAGTGAATGAGTGAGTGAGTCCATCCGAATCCTTTCATCGCAAACGGCAAAATAAGGAGAACCGTTGGCATTAGAACCTTGATTTTTTGCATGAAGGTGCATTAGGGGACTGTTACCAGCAAGTTCTGAGCTGGCCTACTTTTGATGAAAATTCTGGTGATATTTGATGAAAATCACTGGTGATTCTGACTTGGGCTGTGCCCATCTTAATATATTCAGGATGTCAACTTGGGGCGGTGGGATTTTCAAGAGTTCAGTGCGCGTCAGAGTCCTAATGCATATCCTACTTCGTAGGTCCATAAAAGTCACAATGAGTTTAATACGCAGAGTTGAATATCTTCACAGCGAATAAGTTTACAGAGAACAAATGTATATATTTGGAATTCTCAAGAAATACCCTTTCAACAGATTATACATTACTATGGCTATGGAGGCATGGTTTTAGATGTAAACTGACAAATTGTAGAGAGTGTGTAGAATTGTCGGTAGGAGGGATCAATATCCTTAAATTGGCTCAGAATTATACTGACGAGTGAAGTAGTTTTCATAGACCATGGTCATGGAATTTTCAGCAATCAACATAAAATCTTTCGAAAATGGAGCCCATGTGTACCTCAATTGCTAGGTTTCTCCCACAATTTATAAATTTGACAGGCCACTGGTGATTTACCACCACATTGGTACTAATAAACGATGCCATTATATCATCATTAATTACGATATTTCAGTGTCCAGAGGAAACAAGAGCTGAAGCTGTGGTTGGTTGTTTATTGAGCAGAGCTAAGTCAAGTCTGGTGGTTGACTAAATACTTGTCCAACTGAAAGATGGTGGTTCAACAACAGTCACATTCAGGAATGTAGAATGTGTATTTTCAACAGCAAAGTATTGAGAAACAAACTATTACATGTAATTAACAGCGGCCTTAATTTTAAATTGGTAATAGTATTATTTACAGCTACAGTGGTCAGAATTTGACAGAAGGATGCCATGGACAGATGATGGGGCATTTGCAAAGTGTTTTTCTGTTTTAATAATATCATTAACAGTGGTCAAGATTTGGCCACACACTAAAATAGAAAGCACAACAAAAGATCCAAGTCTTGAGGATGAAGATTCAGCAAAAATACAATGAACAATCATTCAATTGTAAGCCAATTATGTGACAAGCCAAAAGGTTTCTTCAGCTAATTATTTCACATGGAGAATTCCCTTTTAGGTATGGGCTGAAATTGAAAACTCCCTGGTCGATTCTTGTATTTTCACTGGGGCTATGAGCTCATGAGCAAGGGTGTTTACAGGGAGAGTGAGGTTTACAAAAACTGGCCTAATTAGCTTGTAGAATTTACACTCAGCGTGATTAGACAGGTCTTGAATGGCCAGTTTATATGAGTCATTGTCCAGTGTCAGTGGTCAAGCATGTCAAGACAAGGCAACATGGGCACATGAACAGCATGTGGGTACATGTCCAAGAAGTGGCTACACCGACAACAGATGCAGTACGAAATGCAATCGGCAAAGGAGAATAAATATTTAACATCTCCAACTGTGTCAATAACGATGGTGGAAATCAAAACGGATCAAACTATAATGAGCAAATTCTTAGTAATTGTACCGAAATGATTTATTATTTCATGGGAAATGAACAGATTCAATTTTCTTGTGTCCAAGAGTTCCTGTTCTAAACTGAGAATAGGAGTAAGGAGAAACGAGTCTGTTACTATGTACTGGTGCAAGTCTGAGATTGGTAGACAGAACATTCAGTATTTCATGTTGCAGAAAGTCTCAACATATATTTTCACAAGAACCTTGTCTGTCTGTTTGGCTAGCAGTTAGAAAGGTTTTTTCAGAGTTCACCATCTAACACTGACCTGACAAAGCACTCTCTTTAGCAATGGCCTGTGCATCCTGTTGAACTGCACTCTTTTTTTGCAGCATTTAAAACTGACTTTCATGTATCTTAGGATATTTGTATTTCGAATGGTTCAGTCCCTTGTTCATCATGTAATTACAAAACTCAGAACATTACGTTCTGATATTTGTCTGAATGCACTGTCTGTTAATCAGAATGTCTTTCAAAAGTCATGAACAATTTAACTACATGTAGCATAGTCTAAAGACCAATACAAGTCTTCTCTCATTTGTTTAATAATAAATACAGGTAAGTCAACATGGCAGGCCATGTCTGTCTGACCATCCCATTTCAGGTTTAAGCTACAAATTAACCCTTCACATAACATGTTCAGTCTAGCATAAAGCAGCTTGCAAGTGCAAGGAAGGGTTATGGCTGGGAAAGAGCAAACTAAATGGGCAAAATCAATAAAGCAAGTTCCTGCTGACATGTGTTATGTAAGAATCTTTAGGTTGTCACTGAAGACATTTTCCAAGATTTAACAGAGTTTCCATGGTTCACTACATCTGAACACACCTTGGGCAGTTCTTGGTGGCCTATGTTATTTCACCATTACAGCTTTGTGAAACTAGTCAAAGCCCAAACTGTGTTTTTCCCCCCATGGGATATTTTTCCTGCCTCACACCACCCACAATACTAGCGGGGTAAACACAGCACACCACCAGATCCCCCACAATAGGGTAGTTGGTGTCCCAGGGCTATTTTGGAAGGGAACCTGTACAAAGAACTCTATTGAGAAATTGGTATTTTATTTTTACACTGTGGTTCAATGTCAATCTAAGCAAACATATTGGGTAGACACTATGGGACAAAGATTACAAAAACAAAACTTTGAAGGTCGAATCAGTTTCTCATTTGTGCAACTGGTAACATTATTCTTTCAATAGATTACATATGCTACACATATTGAATTCAAATAGCAAGGAGGTTTTTTCTCATGTCTCGACAAAAATTATTCTAAAATAGTGAGAGAGTGTGTGAATATGATTTAACGTCGCTTTCAACACTATTTCAGTCATATCACGATGAAATAGCAGTGATGACCTCTTCATCATAACAGTACCACAGCGACACCAGAGTGGTCTCACAACCACCAGTCTGCTCTGGTATCAGTATGGTACCATAGCTAAGCAGTGATGACCTCTTCATCATAACAGTACCACAGCGACACCAGAGTGGTCTCACAACCACCAGTCTGTTCTGGTATCAGTATGGTACCATAGCAGTGATGACCTCTTCATCGTAACAGTACCACAGCGACACCAGAATGGTCTCACAACCACCAGTCTGTTCTGGTATCAGTATGGTACCATAGCAGTGATGACCTCTTCATCGTAACAGTACCACAGCGACACCAGAGTGGTCTCACAACCACCAGTCTGCTCTGGTATCAGTATGGTACCAGTATGCAGTACCAGAGTGGTCTCACAACCACCAGTCTGTTCTGGTATCAGTATGGTACCATAGCAGTGATGACCTCTTCATCATAACAGTACCACAGCGACACCAGAGTGGTCTCACAACCACCAGTCTGCTCTGGTATCAGTATGGTACCATAGCAGTGATGACCTCTTCACCATAACAGTACCATAGCGATAACAGCATGGTCTCACAACCACCAATGGTCTGCTCTGGTACTGTTGAGCTGAAGAGATAGTAATCGAAATGGTACCATCCTGACATACCTGGCTGTATACAATGACGGAGAACTTAGATGGCAACAATTGCAAACAAAACTAGAGGTTCCGCTTTGACCCTTGAGTTGCCGCTCCGGCATGAAGCCTATGCTGGTTGTTTTTTGGGGCAAAAACATACGTCTCCCCCAACCTCCCACCTTGCCTTGAATGGGCACATAATTTAAGGGAAAGCGCTATAAAATGAATGTAGCAATAAGTATCTTAAACAAAGCTGTGTATCTAAAAATATTAATTACAAAGAAGCGATTTTCATTGTATATACATGTACAAGTAGATGAACGGTTGGACGGACATCGGACACGGATGAATGCATGCACACATACACTAAAACCTGATCAAATGCGGGGGCTATCCCAATGAGGCTTCCATCCAAGTTTGGTGAAATTCCATCCAATAGTTCTCAAGGTATCTTGCAGACAAAGCCTGTATATACATGTACAAGCAGATGGACGGACGGACACCGGACGAATGCAGGCACACACACTAAAACCTAGTCAAATGAGGGGGCTATCCTAATGAAGCTTCCATCCAAGTTTGGTGAAATTCTGTTCAGTAGTTCTCCAGATATCTTGCAGACAAGCCCTGTATATACATGTACAAGTAGACGGACGGACGGACACCGGACATGGATGAATGCACGCACACACACCAAAACCTAATCAAATGAGGGGGCTATCCCACTATAGCTTCTATCCAAGGGAAGTGAGATTCCGTCCAGTAGTTCTCAAGATATCTTGCAGACAAGGCCTGTACATACATGTACAAGTAGATGGATGGACAGACGGACACCGGACATGGATGAATGCACGCACATACACCAAAACCGAATCAAATGAGGGAGCTATCCCAATGAAGCTTCCATCCAAGTTTGGTGAAATTCTGTCCAGTAGTTCTCCAGATATCTTGCAGACAAGCCCTGTATATACATGTACAAGTGGATGGACGGACGGACAGACACCGGACATGGACGAATGCACGGACACACACCAAAACATAATCAAATGAGGGGGGCTATCCCACTGAAGTTTCCATCCAAGTGTGGTGAAATTCCGTTCAGTAGTTCTCAAGATATCTTGCAGACAAGGCCTGTATATACATGTACAAGTAGATGGACGGACGGACGGACACCGGACACGGATGAACGCATGCACACAAACCAAAACCTAGTCAAATGAGGGGGCTATCCCAATGAAGCTTTCATCCAAGTTTGGTGAAATTTCATCTAGTAGTTCTCCAGATATCTTGCAGACAAGCCCTGTATATACATGTATAAGTAGATGGACGGACGGACGGACACCGGACACGGATGAATGAACCCACATACACCAAAACCTAATCAAATGAGGGGCTATCCCAATGAAGCTTCCATCCAAGTTTGGTGAAATTCCATCCAGTAGTTCTCCAGATATCTTGCAGACAAGCCCTGTATATACATGTACAAGTAGATGGACGGACAGACGGACACCGGACATGGATGAATGCACGCACACACACCAAAATCTAATCAAATGAGGGGGCTATCCCACTAAAGCTCCATCCAAGTGGGGTGAAATTCCGTCCAGTAGTTCTCAAGATATCTTGCAGACAAGGCCTGTATATACATGTATAAGTAGATGGACGGACGGACGGACACCGGACACGGATGAATGCACGCACATACACCAAAACCTAATCAAATGAGGGGGCTATCCCAATGAAGCTTCCATCCAAGTGGGGTGAAATTCCGTCCAGTAGTTCTCAAGATATCTTGCAGACAAGGCAAGGGGACGGACAGACATCCATCCAGACATCCAGACATCCAGACGGACGGACAGACAGACAGACAGACAGACAGCGCAAACACTAGATGTCTCCCCCCAACATAGTTGGGGGAGACATAACAACTCTTACCAACTCTTTGTGGATGATCTGTTATTTAAATTTTGTCAAAACCATTTTTTTTGTAGGCAGAAAAAACCCTTACAGAAGTATATTCAATCCATTGTAATTTAAATGTGGAGGTTCTCATGCTTGGATGTGGGCTGTGTTATATTTGCTGCAATGTAAACCATCTTCAAATTACTGTGGAAAAGTCTGTGTATTTTACAGGTATATCATGCTTTCCTCCATTTGGAAAAGGTTTCACAATATCATGAGTCACCTGTGATCACAGGTGCACCATACCGAAGAGGAACATACATTATATGTGATACGTGATACATACACAGGGAAAGCATAGGGATGGACAAAAGGACACACCAGGGACACTAACCACAATATACTCCTTAAACATGAAAGTCATATTATGACATTTTTAAAGGGGTTGTTTTTACAGAGTTCCAGTGTTGTCTGCTGTCTGAAGTCTAGACAGAATCAAACATATATCTCTGGCATTTGGCTTTTTCTGGCTTAGATCATGGCAATGTAAGTTTTACAAGTCGATGCACAAGCACACAACATTATGTGTCTTTGCTGATAAAACACACAGCTTCCCTGTCCAGGACTGACAACATGTCATGCCTATATCTCTGTCTTGCATTTTTTTTTCTCCCCCAACTGGTCATCAATGTTCATCTGAGTCTCCATAGCCAATGTATAGGTTCACAACATGATAAAAGCGGTAACCCAAATGTATATTGAAATGAGAGTTTCTTCTTGTAAGATAAACTGCTCTCAGAATCAGCTGCTCCTCTAAACCAAAAAAGACACTGCATACAAAGATAAAGCTAAGGGGATATTTGCCATACACTGTAGATGCAAACTTTCTTCTCCTTGGTAGATGTGTATGAGAAGATGTACTTTCCCAGTGAAGTCTGGTCAAAGTGGACAGGAGGACTTACATGTACTTACCCATGCTGAAGAGATAACAATGTTTGTAAAATGTAAACATTCAAAGGCACAATGACACACCTCTATGTTTGTTTGGGGAATATAAGGGGGCAACAGCAAGTGTTTTACTCTTGACTTAGGACAATACTCTCCACTGAGTGCACATGTTTCTGCAGGCTTCTAGAGACAAACTTTGATGGGGGATGAGGCAGAAAGCTCAAATAAAAAGTTAGAAACTTCTGGTGAGAACAGAATACATGTACTGGGAACAAGCAGCTGTAACGAGAACAATTTAGGAGAACAAAATTGTGCAGAGAAACAAATTTTATGAAACTTGAAGAATAGAGCCAATGTCCTGATATGATGTATGAATGTACCTGAAGGTGTTCAATCTGGGGATTAACAGGCATCAGGTCCCAGTATCCTAAAACAAGGCAATTTTAACTTAAACGTGGTAGAGTGAAGTTTTAATGTCTGTGCGAAAGATGTTCAGATACAAGAGAGGATTTGAATAGATGGTTGGATGGTTCCGAATAATACCATGGTACACCAGTTATTTCCCCCATAACGAGTCTCTAATCAAAGGACATGTTATTGTGAATGACATGTGCACTGTACCACTGATTGCATGTATCGAGTAATCAATAGGGACTATTATATCAGTTGAATGCAAACTAAAACCCGTAATTCAACATGATAGATTTGTAGCTATGAGCCAGTACAGCGGATCAATGCTTGATTACACATTTGCCGGCATAGCACCAATTTCAAATCTAATAGGCTCACAGTGTTATCGATAGCCTTTATCATTCAACTGAATAATGAGTTAAGCATTTAGCTTGTATAATGGCACTTAAATGTGAAAAACAATCCTGTATGCACTGCTATAACATACAGAGAAGTGAATATGATCAAGATCTAACATGCTACATAAAGCCTATCATAGATAAATTTGAGATTTTCGCTTGGAAAACTCCCATAGCATATTAAGAGTAGAACTGTAGCAAGGTGACATGCACAAGGTACATCATGTAGATCTATACACATACAGCAACTATAATTACAAGCCTGACCAGCGAATATTAAATTTTCTCTGTCAAGTTTTTGCTGAAGTGCATGCAAGTATGAGAATCAGTTCTCAGTGACTCTGAACCCTGCACGTAGCCATGTTTGTGTTGGAGAGACAGGAAAACACATGTGTGTGTATGTTCCCTCCAAAGTGGATGGAGTTCTAGACCTGGCAAACTTGAAAGGGCACAGTTGAACGTACTGGGAGATTCATTAAGAAAGCTTTGTGGATTAACGAATCAATGTTCGTCACTAACGAGTCGTAATGAATGATTAAACAGATCAGACAGCAGACTTTACAGGTTACATTCTCTCACCTTATTCGGGTTGTAATCCCAGCTGCGGCGATTCCAGTCAACTTGCGACATGTTTTTCTTAGGAGACTGGTAGACAGCAGTAGATGGGGAGTCCGAGGTGTTGTGCATCCCCGTCAAAAGTTTTAAGCGATTTCCCGGTGCGATGCCACTCTTGCCGCGCAGAGAGCAGAGCCACCAACCATCTAATCCCTCCGTGTCCTGCTCCACGATAGTGAGGATGTCGCCACGCCGGAATGCCAGCTCATCCGGGGACTCGGCGATATTGTCATACAGGGCCTTGGCCAGGAAGGTCTACAAAATCAACATAAACAAAAATTACAATATGTACATGTAAACAATGTCTGGGTAAAGAAAAAACAGTCAAAGTGACGACATGAGCACATGCAGCAGAGAACCATCATCCAGGTACATGTACATCAAAAAAGTATACATGTTTACTAACTTAAATAAAGAACATTCTCACAATGGCTCCAGACAGAATTTCTATGCGAGACATCTATCACAAGTGTGGCCTATTCATCATGCAAGGAAAACACAATAGGTGACTACATGTAGGGAACCTTGTTAAACCTGGAAAAGCTACTCGACAAGCTGTATTGCACACTGTGTTCCCGGTTTGAAGATCCTTACATGACGAACTTCCCACAAATCTTGGCTGCTGAATCAGCCATTTTTATTCTGGTTACACGATTGGCTGTTGACAGCAATGATGCAATTCTGACTGGATTCAGATTGCCACTTTCAGTCTTGTCATTGTTATGGGTTGGAGAAATGAACTACATGTAAAGAGCCCCCATTATACCCACACAACATATTTGTCCCAAATCCTGAGAGAGGACAATAGTAATTTACCTACATGTATGCCTCACCGATTTCACAAGCTACAAATGGCAATGGTCTGATGAGTCCGTTATGAAGTTGGGCATGTACAATTACCCCACACAAAACTCTCTGACCAGTCTGGGCAATGACCAGTCACCACAGTCAATAATCACAATTAACTCCATGTCTCTGACCATCTAATAAAATCAATGACTTCAATAGTCCTAAGCCTCCAATAATTATCAACACAGGGTACACTGTGTGCAATCTAAATATAAACTCCATTGATTGGCTGGCTGATTAAATTTGCATGCAGTCCTCCTGTAAGTCAGTGGGACACTTCTGTTAATGAGTAAATTGCGCTTGCATTATAATTAATCATTGACCTATTATTTCTAATTCAGATATATTCCATTTTCTGAACAGAAGTACCTTTCAATCTCACACATTATCACCACAGCAAATTCAAAATTATTGGTCCATGCAATTCTTTTGAGGCATTGCTACATGTGCAAATATGGAGACAGTTAACTATACCATAACCTTGATATTTTATACATTCCTACTAAAATAGTTTCAGCTTGAACTTTGAATTGCTTTAGAGATCAAACTGATCTTCTTCACCAAGGACGATTCATGCCACCAAGGATGGTTCACAGGTAATGCTCAGGAAATCCAGTCTTGTTTTCAACTCTAAGTGACTTACACTGATATTTATCTTCAAAGTTCAATCAACAGTTCACCCTGTGAGGCATTCACAGGTATTTTCTAAATACCCATTTCTCCCCATAATTACAAAAGCAGTGTGCCATCAATCAGTATGTACAGACAAGACAGACACAGTATACCCAAAATCCCAAAGAACAGTCTGGTGATATATACAGTACTGGTAAAGATATTTGGACAAACACTCAAACTATCAAGACAGCGATTGTGTTTTCTCTTTTGGTGTGGTCTTCTTGCGCTTGTGTTGTCCCCCAGCTTATGCCCTAATAAATGCATTAGAATGACGAGTGTAATATTTTAATTAGACACATGGTAGTTTTGCACAAGCGGAATATTTCAAGCTAGTAGTTTTGCAGCAGCTAAATTTCTCATTTCATTATTCAATCAGTATTCAGTGATACTGAAAGTACATAAGATGATTAGATTTCGAAGAACAAACCAAGACTGCATTTTCCAAATATACATGTAAGTATACTCATGATAGTGATTAACTTCAATTGGATGATTGCATTTGATAATAACTTACATGTAGATACACTTATACCAGATTGCACATCTTCATGTAACCTCAATTACATTCAGTACCAGTAGCTGTTAATTGTATACACGCCTTCAGTGGACATGGGAGCTAAGCCGATACATCTGTGATAGCAGATGTACAGGAGGGGAGTACCTGACCAGACAGAGAGGATACAGCTTGGGCTCTAATTGACATGCACCACCCTCATACAGGGACCAGTGCTTAGTCCTTCACTTTTTAACATGTGTGACAGCCCTGTGACATATGCTCTACTTCAAATGGCAGACTCTTCATAATTAGTTTATATCCAGGTTCCAGAGTTTGCCTGAAGGGTTTACATTCTCTCCCCACCAACATAAATTAGCTCTATAACTAACCAAGTTTAGAGGGTTAATGAGGGTCCCATCCTCAGCCCCACAGCACTGTTTAGTAAGACAGCAACAAACCAGCTACTGAAGGCAACCCAGGGATGATCATCCATCATACACAATTCATGGAAATGCACAGTATTTGCAGATGTGCCGCTGTATTTACACTCGTACAGCACAGTATTTGTGTCTTCATATCTCATATACATGTAGTTTGTAACGAAAAAGAAAAAAAATGTTAAGAAATTCTCAAAATGCCAATGGGATGAGTATATACGATCAGGTTTTGTGGTTAGGTGCACACAGCACATCACACATGCTATGTCTGTGAAGCTAGTTTATCTCTCTAACCAGTCCTCCCCAAAATAACCTGATCCCCTCTGTCACAGTGGACCAGTTCTCCCATCTGTTAGCCATAACTGTTTACACATGAGAGCAGGTCAATTAAAGCTACAGCTCCTCATAATTACAGATGTTCCAGCTTCCCCTTGATAAATCCCGAGATAAGGGTGAAAATAGTGACACCCCAGTAATAGGGAAACAGGATTATAATATGAGCTCATGTACTTGTACTTGAAGGTTCATACGATACAGGGCACAATGTTCTACAAGTACGTTGTCAGATTTCGCCACTTTTAAGTTTGCCCAGACGAGAGATTTGAGTTCTGCCAGGGAGATATGAGCACCTGAAAAATGAGAACTTTTAAGCTTCGTTTCAAGCCCATTTTTTTTTTTTTTTTCATATATGAAATTGGACCATAAACATTTCTCCCATCACAGAGGCAGAGCCTACAAATGAATACTTTTAAGCAAGTCCCAGAATTTTAGAAATTACAGATCTATATATGTACATGTAGGTCTACATGACAGTCACATGGACACCAGTCTACAACATTATTCCATCATCATGATGTTACACACCTATACAATTTTAGGTAGAAATTCTATTAAATGTAAACCTTTATTTTCCAAAAACCAAACTCCAGAGATTTTTGATTCAATTATTCAAACCGCCACCCAAACAAAACAATTGGGGCAAACTAAATTTATCGGTGAGCATGTCTGAACATAATTACTGCTTACAGTAATTCCAATGTTCCATTATTAATATCAGTAATCAAATTCTCAAGGGCTATCCCTTAAACACAGGGTCTCTGGCATCTGAAGTAGAGATTGAAGAGAACACTGCAGAGAAACAGCCTTGGGGAGATTGTTAACTGACAGGAGTGTGGCCCAAGACCTCCCTTATTACATAGCTAACTCAGTTTGGGACTGGACTGTCAAGAGCAATTATCTCATGGAGGCTTGGGTGTTGGCAATACTCATTTACATCCTAGGTTAAGCCTTAAGGTGGTCCATATATTCTGCAACATCATAAAGTAATGCTTTATTGAAAGACTAGAAATAAGCTGATAAAAGTGGCAGATACATGTAGTCGGGTAGTTCTGATAGGTGTTCCATGTTCAGAATGAAATGTAGAATGAGGATGGAGCTCTAGGCAGAGTACAAAAGTTTTATTGTTGTACATGTATACATTTATCAATGTCCATGATTCCAAGGCAACCAACCTTCTCCAATAGAAACAAAAGTAGGTTTGTTTAAGAGTACACCATGTATGCTAGTGATACAAAGATCAAGCCATTGAAGCGGACACCAGATTAGAGGGGTAGAAATGTCAGCTCAAAGAATGACCTGCGTTAGTATTTGGTTCTGGTTAGGCAGGAATGCGAAGTCAACTGCTTTCGACCTTTGCCAGAAGCACTTCCCCAACTCAATGGAAAGAGCTACAAAGGCTGAAGTTCTCCCCATCACAGACATTCCCCAGTATCTGTCTTGGGATCTCAAATTAAAGGTCTATTGATGGGGAGTTATGCAGAAATTTCAATAAGATTAGGCTGAGCCAGTTATGATAACACATCTGTTGTGAAGGTACCTCTGAGATTGAACAGGCTCAATAACCTGAAGAAATGGGTTACTGGAGTGCCAATAGTTATTTCTGCAGTGTGTAGACCCAATAAATCAAATGGTCAAGACTATTATATGAACAATAAATCCCATAATGCCATCAGAAAGCCGCGGCAAGAAATTTCACTCCTATTCTCTGGCCTTTGTGACTATAATTGCAGAATCGTGTCACGGGCATTGAAGGTGGCGGGTGTGTGTGGATTCATCACAGACAAAAGAGAGAGAACTAGAACTCGTGGACTTCGAAAGACTGCCGTTATCTGTGTGATTTTATGGTTTTGATGTTTGACTGTGATCTTTAGAAATACATAGTTTTTCCTATTTCCCAAAATTTGATCATGTGTATAGGTTGTGTTATGTGTAATGCTTTAGTTACCTTTGACAGTCATAACAGGATGAAAGGTACGAAGCACAATAATTTGATAATTTATCCCATTAATTAATTTGATGCTTCAGAGAAAATTTTAATGAAAATCAGAGCGTCTGAAGTCCACCGACATTGAAACTACTGATTTGGCTTGGAACCTTAACAGTCAGTACCCAGCATGGAAAGCAATCTCGAGTGATATCCTCGTTATCCACATACCAAATCTGCAAAGAATCCGTTCAGGTTTTTGAAAGTTACCGTCCAGAAGTAACTATTTTTTTACTTGTCTTCCTGGTACTTCAGCTTGTCACCCCTCCTGAAATTTTTTTTTATCACCATACTGTCATGTATTCCAACATGTTAGTTTCTCCATTTTTTTCATGCATTGTAGAATTTGAACACACGTTTTTCTTCCCTCGATCGGGAGACGTTGACGACATGCACTGACTGATTTATCTCTTTCCTCTAGCTCTGCATTGCCAAGATCAATGTCCTCACTTCATGATGTTGATCATCATCCTAACGCATGGCACGATCAAACGTAGAAACTTCTGCTCATAGCCATGCAGTAATGGGTGATATCCGAGCCACTTTTTCATCTATGTTAGTATTAAACCCAGAATAAAAACTTGAATTTGAAGAATCAAATTTTTGAGAAATTTTGAAATTGAGTTTTACCCCAAACAATTGTTTTTTATCGATGGGGAAATGCGGGAAACACGCGCAAAAAAAAAAGTGTTATAGTGGATAAATATTGAATTCTTCAAGAGATAAGTCGAGTTCCCAAATGAAAATGTCGTGACAAATAATCAAGCAAAATAATTGTTGTTGTTGTTGTTGCTGCCTTCACTAGATCAACTCGCGAGTGCTACGTTAGCGTGTCTGGAGCAAGTCAAAATCGGCACGGGCAACGCAACGTTCATGTTCATGTGTTAGCTGCCCGTGTTGGCAAGCACGATTTTCTTCCGATTAAAATACTCAGTGACAAAGTTTAATTCAGCTTTTATTCTCCGCAATAAAACATCACTCCGCTCGTTCTGGTTATCGAATTGCTGTTGCCAGGCATGAACACTTGATAGAAATACAGGCCAGATCGTGCCATCAATCTAGTGCAGTTCTTTTTATTTATCCATTAGTTTTGCCTTTCAAGCTTCGCTAACTACAGCGCCCTCAACGAGAAGATTAATTACATAAAGGGAGATCACTCTCAAGAAGCTGTCGTAAAAGTCTCGCGAGAGCCTATTTTACAGTATGCGCAAAGGCATTTCCGCGCAGTTTTTTCGGGGGGATTTTGAAATTCGAGCTTCCGGTTGAGAATTTTACACAAACAATTTGGGCTTGAAAAACAGACTTCCGTTTATCTGAGACAGCCCAAATTGGTACGAATTTCTAGTTCAATATCTTCTCCACATTTGGCACTGTGACGGTAAGTCTCAACTCTGCTTTGTTTTTTCGCAATCTTGCGGACAAAGCGATTTTGGCCCCCATGAGACCAAGCTGATTCAATAAGACTGCGACGCTTCGCGGCAGTCTTAATAAAGATTGGGAGTGTTACCAGTACGAGCACCTGCATGTAATATTGGCAGAGGGCTTCAAATCTCAAACACATTTAAATACCGAAATAAGGAAAACTTTAGTCAGATGCTCAAGAATAAACGGTATGGTTACAGGTAGGACAGAAATAATTGAGCTTCCAGGTCTTAAATTAATTTAGATCTGAAAATGTTGGATAAACATAAGCAGACAATTTTATAGCCAATGGCTGCACAACAAGTCAAAATGACATGAACAAGGTGTTGATTTTGCACAAGTTGGTGGACATAGTGTGTGACCTGTTTGTTTACCCAGTCCACATTTATGAACAACTTACAAGAAAAGTAAACACCTCTTAATATATACAACTTGCTCAAATAAATATATCTTCTGTGGTCAGCCAGTACAGGTGGCTGGAGGAGGAAGAATGGATTCAATTATTCATTCAGATGGCTATTTCTGGCTTAAGATCAGTTATAGTGGGAATGTACCTAAAAGCACCATTTACATGTACATGTATTACTATACACTTATGTAAGTGTGTTCCTTGGTCTTATAATCATTCTTGGTAGGGATATTAAATAGGACATATTCTCACTCCAAAAAAAAAAAGTTATGGCCAAAAAAATTCCGAAATCGATTTTGATGGCGAAAATAGTTGTATAAGTTATCATGATGATACGGTGTTTTTCGAATGTAATGATTTGGAAAACATTTTCGGACATATCTTTTTTAGACTATCTGAAAATCTGAGGGGGGGGGGAGGGGGAATGTCAGGAGTGGAATATGACAAAAGCGGGGTGGGGGGGAGAGGGAGATTTCCATACCCAATCAGATACATGGAAATACTGCAGTATTAGCTTGACCCTCATTGCTTGGGTCATTGTTTCACAGTTAAACCTTGGACCCACATCTCGCATAGACAAACAAATTAAAGCCGGTATGTTAGCTATTATGTTGTATATTTCATGCACAGTCATGAACACCTGGTAGAAGTTCAATGAAGAACAAATTTTCCTACGAAGTAGGCTACAGATCGCAAATTGTCCGGTAATGAGTGAGTCAGTCAGTCAGTCAGTCCATCCGAATCCTTTCGTCGGCAAAATAAGGAGAACCGTTGACATTAGAACCTTGATTTTTGGCATGAACGTGCATTAGGGCATTGTTACCAGCAAGTTCTGATCTGAAATAATTCTGATTAAAAATTAGATTTATAATTAACACTTCAGTATATTGTTATAGATACATACCATCCATGTGGCCTTTAACAGTATCATGTTCCTTTTATGACCATGAAGCCCGGGGACCTCCTTATCAGTGGATTTAAAAGTCATTAAGGCTTGTCCTTGGAACAAACACAGAGAGGCTCTATCGGAGCCTTGTGGTTTTTAACAGTGATTTATATCCAAGCCCACTGAGATAAGGCTGGTTTCTATTCGTGCTGCTTGTCACATCAAATTACAGTGGTCGGTGTCCTGTATAGCAGATACTATAGTATATTATTGCATGCCTGTCAACTACCCTGGAACATTTCCTAGCTTAGACATTAAACAGCCCGCTAAACTTGCCATCAAATGTGATAAGGCTGGGAGTACAAGAATGTGTGGTGTATTTTCTGTGGACTGTGTAGGCTGTACAGTCTGAATGAAGACAGCCTAGCAGAATTAGTTAAAGCTAGGTGGTTTAACGTTTATCAATGAAGAAAATCACCGATCAACCGCCATAGAATATAATGTGAAACAAGAAAACCGGAATAGTACATTCATCAGATTGCCGATACCCAAAATGTGTTGTCTCATATATCCAGATAACAACGTGATGAAGAGACGCTATTTATTCGTCCTTGTACCGGTTATGCTCAGGAG